>OVAN01016110.1:0-10823 GCA_900406275.1 Anastatica hierochuntica
TGAGAAAATAAGATGTAAAGAGCTAATCTCATTCATATAAACATTTTTCAAATAGCAAATTGTCAAACAAAAAATAATATCCACAAAATATTATTGACATAAACAAATAATGTTTTGTGATAAAACTTAAAAATATAAAATAAACACAATTATGTTTGTTAAATATTTAGTGTTTTTAATTGATTAATCTAATTTTATCACATATGAAAATTTTCCAAATAAAAAATTTAAAAATAATAACTATATGTAAAAATAGTATACAAAATAATCTATTATATTAAAATAGAATCACTGTTTTTTTTTTGTTGACAAGTCATAGTTGTACTATTTAATTAATTACATATGACATATTTTGATTATTTATATTAATCAATTATATATAATATTTCTTGNTAGTAATTAATAAGGATATTAATAATAAATAAATTTTAACTATAATTTTGAATTTTAATTTTAGTTATAACAAAATATGTTGAGAAAAATCTAACAAAATCGTACTAAAATTTTAAATATTTTTATTAAATAATGCATTACTTAATATCGTAATTAGAAATATAATATTATTATAAAATAATGTTAATTAAAATTTTACAATAAAAATTAAAATTCTAAACTAAAATAAATTTCATAATTATAGTCAATATTATATTAAATAGAAACCTTATATGAATTAAATACATTTATAAACTAAAAAAATACCCGCACGGACCTGCGAGTTAAAATCTAACTTAGCTCTTAATACAGAGGTTTTTTTATATAAACTATTGTTAATGTAAAAATATTTTGTAACTTCCCTATCCCGAGGAAACCGTAAATGTTCCAAATGATACCGCTAAAACCGGATTAAATTTCACCAACCTGTCATTAATTTTTCCACTTCTAACTACAATCTGTAGAAACACCAAAAGAAAAAGAGGAAAAAGAGAAGGATGAGCGACTTTTCAAACAAGCCACCTAGTGAGGAAGAACCCGACTCCGCCTCACCCGATACTCGATTAACCCCGAAAGTCCAGACCTAATCCTATCCCCACAAAAAATCTATCGTGCCTGACAAGCAACTAGCAAGCTAAAATTCTTTTGGAAAACAGCCCTAGCTTACTAGACACCTTTTTCAAAACTTTCGCAAACCATTTCTTTTACGTCGTGCGTCTTACAATCACGACATATCCCCATGCCCTAACATAGGACCCACCTGGGACAGTCCACGGAAACCGGTCTTCCCACTGCCTGGCCCTGCTGCCCTACGGTCTTCCGGCACAGTCTCAGAGAGCGGTCCTACCACCGCCTGGCCCTGCTGTCCGTGGTCCACTCCAGCACAGTCCACAGAGAGCGGTCCTCCCACCGCCTGGCCCTGCTGCCCGCGAGCTATTAGCTAACCTAGATCGGTCCTCCGGGTACCCTCGTCAGGGCCCACGACTTTCCAATACAACCCAGTTGTTTAAGGTCCATTGATCCAAGTACCCTCCAGTCCGATCACTTTGGACGTAGGACACTACCATAAGGCCACCTACCCTCCAGATTACTTCCGCCTAACCCGACGCGAAGATCCTACTCCTCACCACTCGATTCTCCTAGGGTCCTGAATCTCAGGGCGGGGTGCATCACACTCGTAAACTGGATAGGCGGCTATCCATCAGAGAATCACATCACCAGTTTAATCTAGACCTATTATCATCTTTCTTAATTCTCAAACAATGCCAATTTAACCCTAGTCATTTCTAGGACTTACATTCTCATACAGGTTCTACTCTAGGCTCGACTTAGCGACCCAATCAATCAATCGCTCTTAGGCGTATAAGACCTTATGTCATTAGCATTACATATAACATAGTTTTTATTCGTGCCGAGACTTATACCTCGACACCGGCCGGATTAACCCCTAGACTAACAAGCAAGTTAAACGACTACCGAATGCGACAGAACCGAGAACCTCTTCACCTTAGCCACATGGAAGGCACGACTCTGGAACTGCTGACTGGCGATCATCTTCTGAACTTTTACCCACATCGATCCTCCTTCATCCTTCTTCTCCTTTGTTGATCCTCCTTCTGGAAAGGAACCTGGAATAGGAACCCAAATTAGACCTTAATGGGAACCTACCAAAAATGGAAACTTCTATTTATGGAAGCCTACCATAAATGGAAACTTCTTTGAAAAGAAAACCTGCCTGAGAAGAAAAGTTACCAAAAAGGCAAATCTGCCTAAAAGGAAACTTTCTTAAAGAGGAAACTTTCCAAATACGGAAACCTGTCATATCTAGAAATTTCCCAAAAAGGAAACTCGGACCAGGGGCAAAATGGCAATTTTACTTGCCGAAGAAAGACATGTTCTCGGGAACGTTTCCGGCCGTCTGCAACTCTCCAGAACCTTGAACTCGGTGCTCTTCCACCTTCTTTTGACGCGGACAGCTTCGTTGCATTTACTTCTGAGGATCGCTTCTCCACTCATATGAACCCGAAATTGGTGTTTCTTTTACCGGTGGATTCGTAGGAGTTCCTACATTGATCCCACAAAAGATTAGATTCGAAATCAACCATTATCCCAACCAAAACTGAAAGAAAATCTAACACGCTATCTGTGGAAATCTGGCATAAAAGAACACGTTCTAAAACAAATGGATAAAACCGAAACAATCGTTAACTTTACAATATGAACGGTCAGAATTTCTCCGTTGATGTCCTCTATCCGTGGGCTCCGGTTTCACTCCGATCAGACTCCGTTTGCGCTCAGAAACACCTTTCAAACTTTGACTGGTCGCGAAATCAGACTGCACAGATACGTCTCAATAAATCAACCATATCTAATGCAATACTCAATCAAAACACGTTCTATAAACTGGGAAATGTCTATATAAAGGTCATTTACCTTCTGTAAAATATTTAGATCCATCTGAATTGATTTGCTTGGCTAATATTCAATTCTCCCACGACATATTAGGTCTGTCTTGTGCTGGACTACACTGCCTTCTTCCTTTTTCTCTCTTCTCTCCATTTGTTTGCACGAAATCTCTCTGTCTCCAAGGTCTCTGGTCGTCGGAGGCTTAGGAGGAAAAAAGATTAGTCAAAATTAGATAAGTTTTAGGTTAGGAAGATGTTTAAATAGCTAGGTTAAGGCTCGATTTAGGAGAAAAACTGGTTTACTAAAAAGAACCAGATAGCAAGACATATTTCTTTTTTAAAATTAAGGGTTCGAAGATGCGCGATTTAGTTGCAGATTAATGGAAGTAGGTTTTAGAAGAAATCTTCAGCATAGTGCAAGCGAGAATCGTTCGTCTTGGTGATACGATGTAGCATATAGAACGAAAATACTCGTCTCATTGTAATTGTTTTTACGATAAAAAAAATTAAGGGGTTCATAATAAAGTTAATGGGCTGTTGTATGAGTTAATTTTTTAGCGTAAGCCCAAAACATAATAAGGCAGGGTCCACAAAATTATGTTCACCTTTCCACCTCCTTATTGCCTTGTAAGAAGACATTCTCTGGTCCTTTGTTATATAGCTTTACTCTCTTTCTCTCTTACGAGAGCCTCACCGGAACTTTTTTTCCTTCTTTGGTTTCGCGGTTAAACCGCCGTCGTCTGAAGCATATCACGGCATCGTTCTACGTTTTCAAACCATTTAGGTAAACTATCTTCTTGCTTTTAATGTTCTTCCCCCTTTTCGATTTTTCTCACTGTTTTCTCTAATCTGGGATTCATCTCGTTTTAATCTCTTCTTTGTGTTCTTTGATTCGTGTCCTTGTCTACAAACATGTTCGTAACTCGATCTGCTTTGATTTTGTAACATTAACCAGTTTTTGATTTATCTTTTTTGGTTCTTCAATTTCTAGGGTTTCGCCGTGCTTTTTTCATTCGCAGCTCTGCTTTCTATTAAGTTTCTTTGATACTATTCGAGGTGGGTTTCTTTTCAACCCTAATTATTTTTTCTGGGTTTGTGAATTTTGTGACATTCTTCCGAAATTTTGAGGTTAAACTTGGTTTCAAGCTATCAAACCCTAGATTTGAAATTGAAATGCGTTAAGTAATCTTCGGAAGTAAACACTGTAGATGTTTATAGAGTATATATCTGAGGATTCTTCTGCTTTAAAAATTGTTTCTTTTTCCTTAATCTGAGAATATACATGTTACAACTTTTTTTCTCAGGTAAGTTGTTGCTGGAACTCTTAAGATGGCAGATTTGAAAAAGGGTAATGCACGAGCTCCTACTGGAGCGCCTCCAAAACCTGCTGCGAATACCTACTCCATAGATGTGACAAACTTTATCTCACGTACAAAAGCCTTGTATGCACACTGGACCGAGCACGGTGCAGACTTATGGGGTTCTGCGGACGCTCTTGCCGTGGCTACCCCTCCTGCTTCTGAAGATCTTCGCTACCTGAAATCGTCGGCTTTGAATATTTGGCTTCTCGGGTATGAGTTTCCAGATACGATAATGGTTTTTACTTCAAAGCAGATCCATTTCTTGTGTAGCAAGAGCAAGGCATCTCTACTTGAAGTTGTGAAAAAGCCTGCACATGATAAATTGGGGGTTGATGTTGTTATGCATGTGAAGCCTAAGGGAGATGATGGAACAGGGCAGATGGATGACATATTTCGTGCTATCCGTGATCTACCAACGGGTGATGGAAATGATTCCCAAGTTGTTGGACATATTGCTCGTGAAGTTCCTGAAGGTAAGCTTCTGGAAACATGGTCTGAGAAGCTGAAGAATGCAAATTTTCCGTTGGTAGATGTAACTGGAGGGTTGTCTGATCTCTTTGCTGTTAAAGATGAGACTGAGGTCATTAATGTGAAAAAAGCTGCATATTTAGCCTACAGCGTCATGAAGAATGTTGTTGTTCCAAAACTAGAGAATGTCATTGATGAAGAGAAAGATGTCACCCACTCTTCTTTGATGGATCTCACGGAGAAAGCGATACTTGAGCCAACAAAAGCTAATGTGAAGCTGAAAGCAGAAAATGTTGACATATGCTACCCTCCGATATTTCAAAGCGGAGGCAAGTTTGATCTCAAACCTAGTGCTGCAAGCAATGATGATCTGCTCACATACGATCCAGCAAGTATCATCATTTGTGCTGTTGGTGCTCGATATAATAGTTATTGCTCTAATGTCGCCAGGACTTACTTGATAGATGCAAATTCTCTCCAGCTCAAGGCTTACGAGGTTCTTCTCAAGGCACAAGAGGCTGCTATTAATGCTATTAGGCCGGGAAGAAAGATAAATACTGTCTATCAAGCTGCCCTTTCCGTGGTTGAGAAGGAAGCCCCTGAGTTGGTTGACAAGCTAACTAAATCGGCTGGGACCGGTGTCGGTCTCGAATTCAGAGAGTCGGGATTAAATATTAATGCAAAGAATGATAAAGTACTGAGACCAATGATGGTATTTAATGTCACTCTTGGTTTCCAGAACCTAGAATGTGAGTCGGAAAGCCGCAGCAAGAACAAGAAATTCTCGCTTTTGCTGGCTGACACTGTTCTTGTCAAAGAACAGGCTCCGGAGCTTTTGACGAAGTGCTCTAAATCTGTTAAAGATGTGGCATATTCGTTCAAAGAGGAGGAAGACGAAGAAAGGCCTACGAAAAAGCCAAGGTACAACCATGCCGAGAACTACATCACCAAGACAGCTCTTAGATCAGATGATCAGGTGGTGTCCAAGGAAGAGCTACGGAAGCAGCACCAGGCAGAGCTTGCACGCCAGAAAAACGAAGAAACTGCAAGAAGGCTTGCTGGCAGCTCTGGGGTTGGAGACAGCCGGGCTACTGCAAAAACTTCAGCTGATTTGGTTGCCTACAAGAACGTTAATGACATGCCTCAACCTCGGGATTTGATGATCCAGGTTGATCAAAGGAACGAGGCTGTATTGTTGCCCATCTACGGTAGCTTGGTTCCGTTCCATGTGGCTACGATAAGAACAGTATCGGCCCAGCAAGATTCCAACCGGAATAATTACATCCGTATCATTTTCAATGTACCGGGTACACCCTTCAGCCCTCATGACTCGAACTCTTTGAAAAACCAAGGTGCTATCTACCTGAAGGAAGTTTCTTTTCGGTCCAAGGATTCAAGGCATAGCAATGAAGTGGTTCAGGCAATTAAGACCCTGAGACGCCAGGTCATGGCCCGAGAGTCAGAAAGAGCTGAAAGGGCGACACTGGTGACCCAAGAGAAACTTCAGCTTGCTGGAAACAAGTTCAAACCCCTCAGGTTGTCTGACCTGTGGATCCGTCCGCCTTTTGGTGGTCGCAAGAAGATTCCTGGGACTCTCGAAGCTCATGCTAATGGTTTCAGGTATTCAACAACTAGGCCTGAAGAGCGTGTGGATGTCCTGTTTGGAAACATCAAGCATGCCTTTTTTCAACCAGCTGAGAAGGAGATGATCACCCTCCTGCATTTTCACTTGCACAACCACATCATGGTAGGAACCAAGAAAACAAAGGACGTCCAGTTTTATGTGGAGGTGATGGATGTTGTGCAGTCTTTAGGCGGTGGGAGGAGATCAGCCTATGACCCTGACGAGATTGATGAAGAACAGCGGGAGCGCGAAAGGAAAAATAAAATCAACATGGATTTCAATCATTTTGCAAATCGGGTCAACGATATGTGGCAACTACCCCAGTTTGCAAGTTTGGACCTTGAGTTTGATCAACCTCTGAGAGAGCTTGGTTTCCATGGTGTCCCGCATAAGACATCTGCATTCATCATCCCGACCTCCAGCTGCTTGGTTGAGCTCATAGAGTATCCGTTCCTTGTGGTCAGTCTAAGCGAGATTGAGATTGTGAATCTCGAGAGAGTTGGGTTTGGGCAGAAGAACTTTGACATGGCCATCATCTTCAAGGACTTCAAAAAAGATGTTCTTAGGGTTGACTCGATTCCTACAAGTTCGTTAGAAGGGATAAAGGAGTGGCTTGACACAACCGACATAAAGTACTATGAGAGCAAACTGAATCTGAACTGGAGACCGATTCTGAAAACAATCACGGATGATCCCCAGAGCTTTCTCGACGACGGAGGATGGGAGTTTCTTAACCTGGATGGAAGCGATTCAGAGTCAGGCGGCTCTGAGGAATCAGACAAAGGATACGAGCCGTCTGATGTGGAGGTTGAGTCTGAATCAGAAGATGAGGATTCAGAGAGTGAGTCGCTGGTGGAGTCAGAAGACGAAGAAGAAGAGGACTCAGAGGAAGAGTCAGAGGAAGAGAAAGGTAAGACTTGGGACGAGCTGGAGAGAGAAGCTACTAATGCAGACAGAGATCATGGAGATGAGTCTGATAGTGAAGAAGAGAGGAAGAGAAGGAAGATGAAAGCATTCGGGAAATCGCGGCCTGGAACCAGCGGTGGAGGAGGCGGTAGAAGCAGTGGTGGAGGTGGCGGTAGTAGCAGGATGAAGAACATGCCGCCATCTAAACACAGTAAGCACAGGTGAAATTACTAAATTTCGAACTATGCTCATCTTATTACCTGCATTGTCCTCGTTAGAACTTAAAATCAGACATTATCCCAAGTTGTTTCTGGTTTGTTGGCAAACAATTTTAGTGTATTTTTATTATGGTTTTAATCAGTTTTGTATGATTTACAATTCACCTAGAAAAGTAATGGATTAGTATCTTAAAATAAGAGCAGTGAAATAATGAAATTAAGTTCCTTACAACATCAAACTCTCAATGAATAATAGTGAAAGTAGCATAATATCTTAAAAGACTTTCTAAAAAAGATTCTTCTGCAACAATTTCTCTTTTGTTATAATATCTTAATTGATAAGTTAATATCAATCACAAACTTGGCTTAACAAGAGGAGTTCTTCCAAATCTCTTGGAGTTCTCTAGCAAACTCGTGTTGTCTTCCGACAACTAAAGTAATGTGATCTTTGTTCTCAATGATCTTAACTCTTGCTCGAGGTATCTGAATTTGAACATTGTAGCTACACTCAACGGGAACAACCTCATCGTTTCTCCCATGGAAGATGGCGACATTGCAATTGAGTTTATCACGTACCATGTCCAAATACATATCGAGTTTGCCTCCTGTTCCACATATTACGTTGTGTAGAGTGTGCCATGCTGCGTTATGTGTGTGACACATAAAGCCCTCTATTAGAAAATTTATTGTCCTGCATACACAAATAGCTCATTTTAGTTGAAGAACTTTGATCGAAGTTTCACATGACAGATACCAAAGCAGAAACAAAACAAAAGCAGTTGCTATCAATATGATTCTAGAATTTTGCAGACTTGCTAATTATTTTATTTTTATAATTGTTTTCAACAATATTTATGTTACATTTTAATTTAATTCTTATTTCTTACTCGTTTGTTTTATTGGTTGTAAGCTTTTTGAAATTTCCGTAGATATTCTCTCCGTTTTGCAAAGGGTATTGTTTTAAAGCTTTAGAAGAGTGTTGTTTTAAATTTTCAATGCAAAGTTATAATTTTCAGATTTAACCTCAATGTCATAATATATTAATTAGAGAAAGAAAATTTTTAATGCACTAATAAATGGCAAAAAATGATTTTAAAAATTTTTCTTAATGATTTTAATGATTTTTAATGGTGTTAAAAAAAATTTCTTAATTGGTGTGAAAAGTGTATGACATTTTTTTGCGAAACAAAATAGTAAACTAAGCTAATGACATATTTCAAACCCCAAAAGTTAATGACATATTTTCTTTCATAAATTAATACTCACTTATTTTCTTAGCTTTTCATTCGGAACCTCAATAATTTGTTTTTTAGCTAGTGTTCTTGTTTCAATTATTTAAGCATAGAGTTAATTGCAGTATATAAATGATATACCATAGCTAGAATAGAGTTAATTATTATACCTTAGATAAAATGGAGTTAATTGCAATGCAATATAATTAACATAAAACAAAGTTAATAATACCATAGATATATATATAGGCATAATTAATAACACGTCGCAAAGTAACATTCAAAATGCTTCAAACACTAGTATAGGTTTGGTAGGTTGGAACTTAATAATTAGCTATTATTATCTTACCTCTATTCATCGTTAGGTTGCCCAAGTCTTTTTTTTTATTTTCTTCTTTACGTCAACCATATACATATCTATTTTGCATGTCACTTTCGTATCATTAACCATACCCCCATACGTTTTAATTATATGTCTCTTCATAGGTCTATGTATTAAATAAGTTAATTAAATATTAAGAGGAGAAAAAATAGATACCTATTATCACGGGTGATGAGTTTGGCAAGAAATTGCCAAAGACGATGGTTTTTGCAGATGAGTAGACAAATGGTTCGGCTAATATGTTCATACCAACAAGCCATCGACGCTCCAAATGCCATAGGCGGCCAAACCCGCCGCGGTGCCACCTTCCTCATCACGTACTGCCTTGGCTCAGCCTCAGTCGCCGCCACCGGATAGTAAGGCTTGCCAAACATATGCACACGAGTCAAACTTAATGCAGAAACTCTTACATGTATAAATGTAATTACCATACACATGCACGTATTGTCTTTTGATCTCTCTAATTTCGATTCAAAATCATATTGATAATGATAAGTATATAAAAGTGTAATATATACTATTCCTTGGAATCTTATTTAAAAAAGTTAAACATTGAAAATCTAAACGGACAATATGAGAAACAAGATAATAATTTTAAAATGATTCTCTTTGTGATAAAATAAATTTGATGAAAACTACAAAATTTTTAGACTAACACAAAAAAGATATTTGTACTTTATATATGTTCCGGTTTTATGGAAGTTTTGGTCTTAAGTATATTAGATATATAAATTTTATTGAACTAATTAATAACTAAGTGAATAGATGAATGACAAGAATGATGAAAAAGTTGTTAAAATAATATGTGGATGATAAAATAATACTCCAATATTTAAATAAATTCTTCTGTCAAGATTTATTAATATAGTCTAAAAAAGTTACGCCATCCATGTGATTCCCTTAAAGATTTTGACATACTATTACTATAAACAGTATATACAATCTTTTACGGTTAATTCATATGTTACTTTTACTTACACTTTGATGTTTAAGTTTAACCCACATTTTAGGTAAAACAGTTAGCTAATAAAAAAAAAAAATTCACGTACGTCTATAATTTTGGAAATTTTAATGTATTAAGTGTGGGGATATATAATACTAGTAAACAAGAATCAGAATGCATATATGATAAATAATAAGTACTAACCGGAGCGAGGAGGGTTAGTGACTTGATGGAACCAGCGTGCTTAGCAACTAAGCCAAGAGCCAAGATGCAACCCAAAGAGTGAGCCACGATGTGGAACGACTTTAAGTTGTGTTTAAACAATACTGATTTCTCGATCATTTCCACATGTTCTCTCATCGTGTAGAGCGAATCCGCAGGCTTAGGGCTCTTCCCAAACCCTAAAAGATCTACAGCAAATAGTCTATAATTCGAATTGGACAAACTTGGGAACACTGTCTCTGTCCAAAACGCCGACGAAGATATGAATCCATGGATGAACAACACGTCCTCTTTCTCGGTATTGCCTGAAAAACGTTATAATTTCAATAATATTATTGAAATCAATATACTTACTAGAAGAAAACATCTACTATTAATAATCTTTTGTTATAATATTATCAGAAAAATCACTTTAGAAATAGTTTCTAAAAATGATTTATGTAAAATTCTTTGAATTATTTTTCTAAAAATATTATAACGCTTTTTTCTTTGATAATAATATTTTTATGTTATTAATTTGCGTACTATTTATCAATATTTGATATATGTATATGTATCTCAAACTTAACTTTAATACTCTTAAAATATAGATTAATTTACAGAAATACACTTAAAAGGAAAAGAAATTTT
>OVAN01016111.1:0-10822 GCA_900406275.1 Anastatica hierochuntica
ACTGTTATATAGAACGTTCTTAACGAAAGAAATGTTCTTTAATGTTCTAAAGATCTACATTATGAATTTGCTTTGTAATGCTTTTTGTTCATCAGTCTGCTTTGTTTTCAAGCTTGGTTGTTGTGACATATTGAGGAAATAGATTATGAGTTTATATCACATTGTTCTTTGGAATATTGGTGTGGTTAGATTTGGCTATGCAATGAAAAAATCTTCTCTAAGATTGTTTCGAAAGATATCAAAATTTTGAATTTTGTTTTGGAATGCTTTTGATTCATCAGTCTGTTCTGTGTTTTCTTGTAAAGGTTGTTACTGATGAAGAATTCACTCCAATTAAGCAAGACACTTAGAAGGGAGAGCTCAGATATTGTCAGCTTTCGTCGAAAACATATACCCCCTGTATGAGCTAGTCTACTAATATGTTCGTGTGAAAATGAAGAACTAAATCCTATGGCAATTTTGAGGAAATAAATTTTAATGTGTTCCTTGGCAATTTTGTTTTTGCTGTTGTAGAATATGAAAGAATCAAGAGGCAGGAAGAAGAGAAGAGGAGAAGATGATGAAAGAGAGTGAGAAGTTCTTGGTAGGTAACAACAAAGAGAAGAAGAAAACTTTTAAGAAGTTAAGGATTATAAAATCCTCTGTTTTGTAGTATTTTCTGATTTATTTATCTCACCAAATTTTTGATTTTTTAAAGTTCGCCTTGTGAATTTAGAAACTTTATTCAATTATATATTCGTAATTTTTGTTTTCTGCTTGTTTCTTAAATTCTGAAATTAACTATTAGAATTGGTTTCAAAGCTCTGGTCTTTGTTTATAGGACTCTTCTACATTTGTTTCACTCATGTGTTGAACTTTAACAACAAAAACGATGAGCACCAGCACCCTTGCAGAAAAAGAACACAACTTTGTAATTGATTTCTTATGAGATTGAATGTTTATGAATGAAAGATTGAAGGATGAAAAACAAAAACGAAGGAAGAAAAAAATACAAAAGAAATGCAAAATTATTGAAAAGCTAAACCAACAAAGAAACGCCATAACCATATTGGTCGAGTAGTTAAGTTACAGCTGACCATAGAGAACAACTCAAAGAGTAGCTATTCACCACAGCCATAACATTTTCTCATATCAAAGTCTCGAGATCATTTCGATCAATAGCAAGTCTACACGACCAGAAATCGAAGCTATATATACCAGTCAAGAAGCCGATTTTGTTACAGTTCAACTCCCAATTCCCTCTGTTTCAACTCCAATCCAATCCAGTAATTCTCAAGTTTCGTCCTTTCATTCTCTCGAGTTCTTGGTCCCTTTTATTGCTAAACCTTTCCCACCTGAATCTTTGCTTTTCCAATTACAGCATCTCAGCTTGGACCTGAAGCTTCCACTCTTCTAACTGAAGATTCAGAGACTCAATCCATTGTTTCTGCGTCGAAGCTGTTCTCCCACTCTCTGCCCTACCTTGATTACATCAGCTTGAGAAAATGGCATTGGAGACACGGAAGCTCTATTGCATATTTGCATTCCAGAGTGAGTCGGATGGTCTACTACATCTTCATGGCTCTCGCTCTGTCTAATTTTCTTCAAAGGACCACCACCTGAACCTACACCTCCATACTGTGAAAATTTTGCTCTTCCATTTGGTGTCTCCTAGAATCAACATTATCATGATCATTTCTGTCTGTAAGAGCCAGCTGCAGCGAGCACTTTACCCCTCTCAGCCATAACTTTAGAAATAGATTTCCACTGCCCTTTCTTCTGCAAAACCGCAAACTTCCTTCTACTACCACTATCCATAGTCGAATTATCGCCTATATAAGAAACAACAGTAATCAACAACGTCACCATCTTATCAGTCCATTTAAAGTTTCCAATTATGATCAGATCCACATACCAGATAAAAGTAGAAGACGACCAAAAACAAAGACGATCAAAAAATGAATTACTTAAATTTTTCGGACGTATATGAAACAATTCAATTATATACAATACTTTTTCGTACGGAAGGGGAAGAAGACGTCGTATGTCGATCGTGACGAAGTTTTTCGTCAGCCACTCCATATACTATATTAATCTGGCTGGCAACATCTACAACAAACAAAGGTTTAAACAACAACTTCAATTGTATATTAGCAGGCAGACTGGTGTGGGATTTCTTACCAAACATGTATGTTTCGGTGTGAACGATGGTAGAGGAATATTTGAACAATTGTAGCCTAAACCTGCGGAGATTTCAGGGCATCCTTTAGGGGCTTCAACCACTGTAGTCTGGTCCGTGAGGGTTGGTGGGTAATGATGGGGTTTTTATAAGCTGTGTGAGAAGAGCCTACCGAGGTGGTGGCGAATTGGAGCGTTTCGAGAGAAGAAAATGTGGGAACGTGGGTGTTAATTCGGGAATTTAATGGCGAATTAGGCGTTTGTAACGGAAAATAGGTTGATGGCAAGCTGCGGAGACGAAAACGATTGTCGGAGTTCTGAACGGAATTTATGTTACAAACGGAAAGTGAAATGGCGAGACGGAAGAGATGAAGTGGCTTCTCGTTGCCATGAAAAGGTAGAGATAGGTTAAAATTTGGGCAAGCAAAGCCCATTACGAATGTATTAGTATTCATGTGACTCAACCCATGAAGTTTGTTAACTTGGTAGACGAAGTATTTTAAAAGAAAGCAAGGGTGACGTGGCAGCCTTTCAGATCATTTGCAAATGCTTAGGTGGATAGGCTTAAAAGCTAGGATTAACTCCTTTTAATTAGTTAGATGTGCCAGAAAACTGAAATAGTTATCTTTGATCGATCAAAAGCCTTGAGGCGCGGTACATATACACGACTATGTTTAACCTACTCATGTACTAATGAAAGTTTCAACTACCTTTAATACAATATATATAATTGAAAACCATATTATATGACTCCACTCTCTACTCCCCCCTTTAGATGGAGCATTCCAAATATCCATCTTCGAGTTGAATCCTTCAAATTCTGAACGTCTAAGTGCCTTCATAAAAGTATCAGCTAGCTGCGTAGTAGTCCAGATATGACGGGTAGTAATAAGACCGCTTAGAACCGCATCACATACAAATGACAGTCGTTATCAACATGTTTCGTGCATTTGTGAAACACCGCAACAATATGAATGGATGTTTGATTGTTATAGGAGATGAATGATCTATACCAAGAGCGGTGAGAATATACTTGATCCATTTGAGTTCACGAACTGTATATTGCATCGCTCTATACTCAATCTGCAGAAGAACATGACACAGTGTCCTACTGTTTCGTTTTCTAGGAAATCAGAGAATTGTTTAGTTGAATGAAGTAGCCGGTGGGAGATCGCTTAGTTAAGGGACAACCAGACCAATCTGAGTCGCACTAGGCAGAAAGAACAAGGGGATAATCGGTGCAAAGAAGAATACCCTGTCCAAGATTTCCTTTCAAGAAACGGACCACCCAGATAGCCGCATCTTGATGCTCTATTTTCGGTTTCTCCATAAATTGAGTTAACACATGAATTTTATATGAAATGTCATGTTAAGTTACGCCGAGATATATGAGATGACTCACCAACCTACGATAACCTTTTAATCTTCACCACTAGCAAGAGCCAAACGATGATTCTGATCGAGAGGAAAGGCCGCTAGTTTTGCCCCTAGAAGACAGCCTTCAGCAATAATGTCTAACGCATATTTTCGTTGACATAAGTATATTTCAGTAGGACATCTAGCTACTTCAATTCCCAATAAGTATTAAGCAATCCCAAGTCTTTTATTTGAAAACAAGCACTTAAATAACCTTTGAATCTTTAAATCAAGTCATGAGAACTCCCAGTTATCATCTAATTGTCAACATAGACAAGAACCGTGAGCTGAGTATCACTCTAATGATAAGTTAAAAGAGAGTAGTCATGAATACATTGATTGAAACCGTACTCGACCAAGGCAGAAGTGAGTTTGGAAAACCAACAATGGGGTGACTGTCGAAGTCCATACAAGGATTTATGGAGGCGACACACCTGTGAAGAATCATATGTTCGAAAACCTGGAGGTAATTTCATAAAGAATTCCTCTTCCAAATTTCCATGAAGAAAAGAATTATGTACATCCATCTAATGTACTTCCCAGTTCTTAGCCGCAGAGACATCAAGGACAATGCGGATTGTGTTCATCTTAGAAACCGAAGAAAGGGTTTCAAAGAAATCCTCACCCGTGATTTGCTTATTACCAAGAATGACTAAGCGCGCTTTATATCGTTCAATCGTACCATCATACTTGTATTGGATAGTGTAAACCCATTGACAGCCAATAGCTTTCTTTCCCGGAGGTAACCGTTTGATAGTCCATGTTTGAGCTTCTTACAAAGAATCAACTTCCGACCGATTATTCATCCTCGACGGCTTGAGCATAGTGTTTTGGAATGACATTACTTGTTATAATATGAAGAAACATGCAATATGAAGTAGAGAATCAATCCTATGAGAGATAATTATCAAGTGGATACATACTAGTATCAAGCAAGTCATCCCGCCATTGTAGTAGAGGAAGAAACCATTGTGTTAAGAACATAGTATGTTAATTTTGAAAGAGGCAAACAGTTCCAGAAGTCGTGACCAAGTAGCTGATTTTCTATGAAACTTTGGTTAGCAGCTTCAGGAGAAGAATTCGACGAAACTGCAATGGCTTTAGGAGACATGGCAGTCATAGGAACAATCGTTGTCACAGGTATGATGGTAGTGGTATATGGCTGCTGCAGTTCTGAATTGTTCGAGACAACGTCAACAACTTGTGAATCAAAATCTACAGTGTAAACATCAATAACAACAGCAGAAGGAGAAGATATCGGCGGAGACTCTGCCACGGTGGAGCAGAGACAGCAACAGCCGGTACCGAAGGTACCTGAGAAGGCATAAATGCAAATCCTGGTGACAAAGGACCTCATATGGTTTAATAACAACCTGAGAAGATGGTTGAGAGGATCATTGGTTGAGTTCTCGATATCGGCAAATGGACACATCGCTTTGGGGAAAACAACATCCCGAGACGTTGTAATTTTGTCGGTTTCAAGATCATAGATAGACCATCCTTTCTTTCCATAAGGATATCCCAAGAAGATTGATTTTCGGCTTTGGCTCGCAAATTTATCACTACCTCTTTGTTGGTAGTGGACGTAACAGAGGCATCAAATAACTCTAAGGTGAGACAATTGTGGTGGTCTATTGTAAAGCATCTCAAATGGTGTTTTACCACCAAGTGTCGCTGTAGGATTATGGTTAATAACGTAACCCGCAGCAAGAATGCATTGTCTCCAAAAATTTGAAGGAAGAGACGCTTAAAAATGAAAGTCGCGACCCACATTAAAAATGTGACGATGTTTTCATTCAACACGTCTATTTTTTATGGTGTACCCACATAAGATATCTCATGAATGATGCATTGTTCACGAAAGAAATAACTAAGGCATATGAATTCACTTCCATTATCACTACGGATTGTTTTCACTTTCTTCTCAAATTGACGATATACCATAGCAATAAAGTTCTTTAATGTTTCTGGGGCTTGTAGTTTGTCACGCAACAAATATATCCATAATGCACAAGAGTAATCATCAAGAATTGTCAAGGAATATCGAAAACCACAAAGAGCAGGAGTACGATATGGTCCCCAAAGATCGCAGTGAACAACTTCAAAAAAATCAAATGTTTTATTCAAACTCAAAGGAAAAGAAAGATGAGTTTGTTTTGCTTGGTTACAGATCTCAAAATTCTTTGAATAAAACAAACCACGATCACTACTAAACTTAGAAGAAGAAAGAAACTCCATTGTGCTAGAAGATGGATGTCCCAACCTTTGGTGCAATATATCCAACGATGTCTTGTCAGAAATATGCATCACAGCAGCAATATCCGTACGTCAAAAGAAATACATTCCACTACGTTCCTCACCCGCTCCAATCAGCATCCTCGTAGTCCTGAGTAATACACAATCGCTCTGTAATCAGAAAAATAGTAGCTCTTTCACGATTCAACTGAGGCACCAAGATCAAATGGCACCCCGCAAACAATCCATAAATAACACATTTTGAAGCCTAAGAGCAAAACCCAACTGAACAAAACCATTCTTTGTCAAAGTCATGAATCGACCATTTCACAACTTAATCTCAACTGGCGGTATACCAGAGATATCAGCTTAAGTATGAAGAGAATCAATCATGTGATTAGTAGCCCCTGTATCAAAAATCCAAGAAAAGATAGAGACCATATCAGAGAGTTTTGCAGGAGCTGCAAGATCGCAAGTGTTTAGAATATGAACAAGGTTCTGCCACTGCGCATCAGTGAGCCCACTCATGCCAATCTGATCAGCTTCTGTGACAACGGAGTTTGCCGAAGCAGCTGGTTGAACCATCACAACATTCACTCGAGAAGAAGTAGCACCAAGCCCACATCCCTGTGAAGCTTGTGGCATCAAAGACTATGAAGTTGTCTTGGAACCAGAAGCAAAAGTGGGACGAGGATGCTCTCCCCACTAGGTTGGGTAACCCAGTTTCCTAAACCAATATTCACCGACATGACCTGTTTTGCCACAGGTTTCACACACAGGGAAATTACGGTTTTGTGATGCACCGTATGGTCAAGAAGAGGTCTGAACCGTGCAGCTCATTTCATCTTTTTCTATCAAGTTTCGTCTCACACGCTTAGATTGTTCGACATGATCAACCACCTGATAAGCTTCACTGATCGACGGGAATGGTTCCTACACAGGAAGTCCCTTTGGATGACAGTTGGCAAGATCTGTTTAAAGTCTTTGGACTCTCTGACTATTGCGAATAGAGAACCGCTTTTTAATGTGGAGCCACAATTCATTAGCTTTTTCGTGAATATGCAATGTTGTACTTAAGTTCTCGTCAATAGTAAGCTTCAACCACGAAATCACCATGGGATTGTTAGCTTCCCAATCATCGAGATCTCCAGAATTCTCATCAGGTTCGGGAAGTGTCCTATCTGCGAATCCAAACTTCTTCTTTGCATTGAGTACAAGCCAAACATTAGTTAACCATTCATCGTAGTTAGGTCCCTCAATGAGTAGTTGTGAGAACACACTACCAGGATTATCTCCGGAAGATATCATAAGGACTGATCGTTCTTCGTGTGTTAACCCTAGCAGCCGCCACAACTCCATTGTTCGACATGATGAACCGAGAAATCTACTCTGTTGAAAAGAAATCAGAGTAGATAAGGTCAAAGAAGAAGAAGAAGAAGAAACGTATGAAAAAGAGATTGAATCAAGGATCGACAGCAATCAAATTTTTGTATACTTTGATTATTGCTCTGATACCATGTCAGAAAACTCAAAGTATGAAATAGTTTTCCTTGATCGATCAAAAGCCTTGAGACGTTATATATATACACGATTATGTCTAACATATTCATGTACTAATGAAAGTCTAAATTACCCGTAATACAATACAATATATATACATATGAAAACCATATTATATGACTCCAACAGTATGTAATGTAGATCTATTGATTTCTTCATTTTCTTGGTTTATGTATATGTGTTTATTTCCCCTCTGACATGGCAAAGATGCAATTACATGATTGGTTTTGAAGTTTCTCATTCTGATGCTACATATTTCACTAACAAAATGGAAGTTGACAATTGAGAGACTTCACATTTAATTTCGTATTTTTACTTTTATTATTACTAACACAAATGAATACTTCATGATTTGCCTCAACTTGGTTTACTTTTGACTTCATTTTTGTGCTTAGGTTGATTATGGCCAAAAAATGAAACGCCATTTGATGCTTAATTAGGCACAATGCCGTGAGACCTTTAATGGGATACATGAACTTAAGGTCAGCAAAACATTAACTATTCTTTGGTATCAGTTTTAGTTTTAGTATGTTTGTACTTTTGGAGGAAAATATCCCTCCGATAAAAATTTGAAGTGTGTGTCTGTAGCTCTTGCATAGTTTCCCGGCATGTGTTTAGAACTACTAATCATGATTCTCAGTACTAATGCATTTTTACAAAGTACCAACCAAAAAAAAGGGTGTATGCTAGAAAGTCTCCTAATATTTAGTTGCTTAGATGTGCAGCGTGTAATGTTTCATCCATAGAACAATTCTCTTCAGCCCATATTCATCTCCTATTGAAGGCCACACAACAAAACTAAGAGATGGAGTTAGGAACGAAGGAGACGAAGAGATCATAAATCTCTAAACTCATGCACTTTAGATGTCGAACATCATCGATATGCTATAGAATCCAGCAGAATCATATCTTCGCGGTGGAAACTGCAACGGGAAGATGAACATGGCGACTAGAAGCCAGTCTCTAGAAATGCACTTTCAATTTTAAGATATGGAATGGTCATGAAGACGTATCTCTGGTCAGAGAATCAGAAATGCATGTGTGTTGTATTTTTCGAAAAAAGAACCAGATTAAAACACTCTAGCCCAAGTGGTGTAGGACTCGCGAAAAGATATGTCCTTCTCTCTGGTAAGATAAGGAACCCCAACTTTACATTTTTCCATTGATTCAAGGATATATTAAGATACTTCAAGGTCCGTGCTTTACGCCTAACATAAATCACCATGTAATGAAAATCAAGTTGTGTTTTGCTTAGTTTGGAAATTTATGATCTTCCATTTTAAATAAGTTGGTGTATCTTAAAGATGTGTGCAAGGTCAATTTATGTGTAGCTACAACGGGAGATCAACAAATTAACAAGTTCATTTTTGTAAGGCAGAGGCGATGATCAGTTATCGTACCCTACAACTACGAATGGTCATGCTATATAAGAGGCTATCAGATTAAAGTATATTCAATCCTTTTTGTTGAGGTCTTCCAAAAAATTGAGGTACTTAATTAAGTTATCTGCTTCGGATTTAACAGATAAACCCATGAGCTCTCTCAGGTCAACACCTAATGAAATACATTTAATTTATTTGTTTCAAATGGTTATTTTAATACGAAAAGTAACAATTTTTTTGGTATTACTTGGTGAAGAAGGAAAAAAAAAATGGTCCTACATTACGAAAGAAATAACCTTTGTTTTCTTTGGTGATGCTAGGCGTGCCCTTCCTTTAGGAGTATTGAGAATGGAGCAATCAAGATATACCAAATTCGACATGGTTCTCCAATTTGGGAAATGTAGTTGGAGAAGTTATGTGAAGTTGGGTTGATCAGGTTTGATCAAGCTTTCTCAGGTTTTCCAGAAGTCATGTGAAGTTGGACTGATCAGGTATGATCAAGTTTTCTCAGGTTTTCTTCCGGCTGAAGAGAAGAAAAATTTGAAATTTGAATTTTAAATTTACATTGGAGATTGTGTAGATCTATCTCCTTTATTATTTTTATTATCAAATATTGCTTTAATGGTTCTAATAGTTAAAGGGACCATTGTTGTAACAATTAGGTATCTTGGAATAATATACAATTCCTTGAATCTCTCTCTTCTTTTTTCTCTCTTTCTCTCAAATGTTCCTCATACTACAATTCTAGATCTAACAAATTCTAACATGGTATCAGAGCTTTAGGCTCAAATTCTTCCATTTTTCTCGTCCAAATTCTCACTCAAACTTCCGCTCAAACTGTTTTTTCTGGATTTGGTTCGAAATTTTTCCTCTTTCTCTACACTTAAATCTTGTTTTCTAAAGAGCTATGGAGAGCTCCAAGCAAGTAATGATTACGGTGACCCTTAAAGGCACCAACTACCTCTTTTGGTCAAGGTTAACCAAAGCAAATCTAAGTGGAAGAGGCTTTTGGAGGTATGTTGAAGATGAAGCAACTCTAGAGACAACCACTCAAGGAAAAGATGGCGAAGAAAAAGCCATAGAAGAGGCATCAAAATGGAGTCAAGAAGACCAAATGGTGTTTTCCAAAATCAAAAACTCACTAGAGGTGCCTATTCTTGAGGCATACTCATATTGTGAAACTTCAAAGGAGTTATGGGAAACACTCAAGAAGGTTTATGGCAATGTTTAAAAACATGCTAAGGCCAAACACCGTGGATCCTACTATCATAAATTAAAGGCCGGAACAAGATAAAGTATTTGCTCTCCTCTTAACTTTGAATCCCATCTACAATGATCTTATCAAGCATATCCTTAGAGCGGACAAACTTCCAAGCCTTGATGAGGTGTGTGCTCAAATACAAAAAGAATGGGGTTCTCTTTGTTTATTTGGAGGCAAGGAGAACTTGCAATGGCCAACAAAAGTCATTACCAATCTCATGGAAGTCACGGCCCTAAAACAAAGGAGAGGGTATGGCCTAGGAGGAAGTTCTAAGAAATGTTGGCATTGTAAGAGAAATGGCCACACTAAAGAGGAGGGTTGGATCCTTCATCCACACCTTAAGCCGAAAGGAGGTGGATTAAAGCCCCAAAGAGCCTTCTCTTCCACGGCACAAGAAGGAGGAGCCATGCCAAGCACTTTAACCCACAACAAGGAGGAATAATTCGAGGCATTGACGGCCTCAATGATGAATGCACAAGCTGAAATGGTGAAGAAATCAGACCTTGATGCACTCATCAAAGCCATCAAGGAGAATTCCGGTAAAACCTTTCTTGCATCTAATAGTACTAAGCCATTGATAGTTGATTCTGGGGCATCACACCACATGATTAGTGATATGAATTTGATTAAGAACTTGAAACCGGCCTTAAGAAATGTCATAGTAGCTAATGGTTATGGTGTTTGTGGGAACCGAAATTCTCGCTGTCAATGATACGTGGTTCATGGATTTTCTGTAGCCAAAGATCAACAGATCGGATACCGAATTAGCGAATTAGTGAATAAGAAATACGAAATTTATCTGCAAGATAAG
>OVAN01016112.1:0-10822 GCA_900406275.1 Anastatica hierochuntica
TTCAGTTACCACCTAAAATTATTAAGCGCAAAATAAAACAAAAATAAAGATATAGCTAGGTACGAAAAAAAAAATAATTATATTAACTCGACACAATATATATATATATATATATATATATATAGAAACAAAATATAATATATGTAACAATAGAAAACAACATATAAAAAATTAAGAATTTTCAAGAAAATGAGATTAGAAAAATGGTAAAAAAAACCATTGTATTCAAACTTATAAATATAGTGCCACTAATTATTAGTTGCAAGTTGTAACACAAAAACCATATTTCCCAAATTAAAGATAGAAGGTCGCCAACTTTAAACTAGCTAACAAAATCTTTCATTAAAAAATAAATAAAAAGTAAGCCTAAAAAACATAAAAACTTAAATCACTTTCAAAATAACAAAATTGGATCATTCTTTTCGACATTATTGTTATCCACTTAAAATAATGATAACACATTTAAAAAAATTATAATTTCCATTATGTAATTGAAATATCATTCTAAAATTATAAAAAACAAAACAAATACTTAAAAAATGAGAGACAAACCCGCGCGTAGCGCGGGGTAATCCCTATTCTAACTAATAAAAAAGAACTAATCCAAGCTCCTGAAGGTGTCCACGTCAGATTTTGTGAAACTCCCCTCAGCTTGCCACGTCATATGCTAGCTTGTATCAAGTGTACAACAATTCTTCTCCAGAAACGTGGCCACAACTGAACTAAATATGGGCCTCCACCCAAAAAACACCTAAACTAAATATGAGCCTCCACCCAAAAAAGCCCACCTAATTTCAAATCACCTACAGAAATATGACAGCCCATCCAAGACTAAACAAAACATCTCCTTCTTCCACCTTCCTTTCGTCTTCTCCCTTTCGTAACCTAAACCTCAATTAACCCACCGCCTCTCCATAAATGCAAAACGGCTACGATATCGACTCCTCTCCTACTAATGGCAACCATTCCCATCCTATAAAGCCAATAGATTGTTATGTTCCTCTCACCCTGACTCACGAAACGATTCCGAGATCAATGAATTGTTGGTTTAATCCTTGATCTTTATGTACAAAGGAATTGATAGTCACAATGTTTCAAAGAGTTCATTGGTTGGGTTCTTTAGTAAGGAAGGGGAGTACATGGAAGCATCTTTAACCGCGAACCAGAGGACAAACGCCAAAGGGAAAGTTATCGAATGTTACTTCTTCTTGCAGAATCGGTTTTGAGCTGCCTTGAACTGAATCAACTCAACGAATTAACTTACATAAGCCAAGAAATCAAGAATCCTCTCAACGGTATCGGATTTTCACATAAGCTTCTTGAATCCTCGGAGATTTCAGAGAGCTAAAGGGAGTTTCTGGAGGCTAGAAAATGCTTGCGAGAAGCATATTGCGACGATAATCACATGCAAAAACATAAGAAGGAACCTGATTCATACCTCCATCCACCCACCACATCTACGAGCCCTTCGACTCTGAAGCAGAACATTAGTCCCAAATTGAACCGTTGGTCCATGGCCCGAGCTTTGCGAAATACGAAAAATTCTTGGTGAATTGTGAATGTTATGTAAATACGCATATCTTCTCTTGGGTAAGAATAAAAATCTCATCTTTTATTATTTTCGGCAAAGTATCTTCCTTTCACTTCTCCGCTTTAGAAGAAGATGTTGTTTATGAGATTTACAGAGAGATCTATGCGGAAGTTGATATTTGTACGCATCTTAGCGAATATTTGTGTTGGCAAGAAGGATTTTTAATTAGTGATCATAGGAGCAAAAACAAATAATAAAAACTTGATCTTTTGAAACTTCAACTGAGACAGTTTTGGGAATTGGGATGATCCCTATGGATTTGGTTTGAGGATTGATCAGGTTGAGTATGAGGAGAAACTAATAGAGATTATCGAGCAGGCTGCCAAAGAAGGGACAATGTGTTTCTACCCTTAAGCAAATCCTTCAATGGCAAAATCTGTCAAACAAGCTTATGATCAATGAGGAGTGCTTTATATCGATATTTTAGGTCCAATCAACGAAGGGATTTCGTTTCACTTAGGTGTTTCTCCATCATGTCTTACCTGTGAAGCGTGGTAGGGTTAAGACTCTCAATAATGCTTATTTCAAAAGAATTGTGGCCAATGAGTTTACCATTAAGCAAGACGATTGTGAATTTGACCCATAGATGATGACTATAAATTTGGGACTAAATCATAAGTAACTAATTTTTTAAACCACTTTTTAAAACCCTCATGTTAATAAAAAACATTTGAATAAAAGAGTGGTGTGAAGAAGTTGAAGTAAAGGTTGTGTTGTAGTTCATAGCAAGAAGACCCTAACCAAGTGGGGGTTTAAGAATTGTGATACGTAAAATGTGACGGTACGGAGTGATAAGCTGAGATGCCTGACATTTTTTCCCAGATACAAAATTCCAATGTCACTTATCAAACGTGAAGGATGATCGAAACGAAGTTGTGAAGTCTCAAATTCCTTTCTATTGCTTTGTGATTAGATCTCAAATAAACAGTTGCATGAAGAGACCAAATAAACAGATGCATGATTCTCCAAAAATGCTGAAACACGGGGAAGTCACCAAAAAATACCAGAAGTTTAGAGAAGTAAGACTATTAGAGTAAGAGAAAGACGAACCTGCGTGAAGTCACCAAAAAATAGTCTTTATCATGGACCTGTTGAACTAATGTATGTAGTTCCCAATCAAACAAAGTCAGCCTCATAAAGGCCTTTTTCATGGTATATTATTTTGTTATATTTTGTCATTTTCGTAGAGGCATATGTGAATTTCAAGTACGATACACTAAAAAGAGTGATGCAAGCAAAACTTGGGGTGTTGTAATCTTCAATTCTAATACACTAAAAATAGTTTGCAAGCCAAAACTTTGGATACTTCACCATAAATGCAACTTCGTGATGCAATTGTAAACTATGTTATCTTTACAAAATTAATTTTACTCTTTGTAAAACATATGAAACCATAAACAACTATATCGTTTAAACGTAATGTTTTAAAAAAAAATTTTAGTGCTTTTCCGATTCTTAAAACTCTAAGCACTTCAAAATCAAAATTTAGTTGGTACTAACATCCTTAATTATTTTTCACAGTCAAAAAATAATCATACTTTATACCAAATTTAGGCATATCAGCTTAGAACTGTGAAGCAACTTGCAAGCCCCAAGAGTCTCGCGGTTCCGTTGGGTATTTTTGTTGGGAGGAACATCTAATGTTTTTCACATATTAGTTGAATGGAGCGAGATGTGGTTTCGATTTGGTCGGTCACTCGAATGAATATTACAAGTAAGAATCATAGCTAAACAAAATAGAAGATCTACAATATCAAATTTCAGAACATTTTTCATACGAATTTCGTACAATAACAAACTATGTTTTAATATTGAGAAATCCAAAAAGATCACAAACACAAACCCGTGCGTAGCGCGGGTATAATCATAGTCTAAGGCAATGATACTAACTTTAGAAGATGTCCACGTAGCCTTATACAAAAGTTCTTTCCCCTTACGCCATGTCAGACTCTAACGCTTCGCCGTTCGCACAACCAACACCATGCCATTCTGCTGGATCTCTTTCAACAAGCAAGGAGTCTCCTTCCTCTCCTGGGCCACGAGGCCCATTATGTATTGACGGTCCAACGTTTACGTAACTGTCTCCCTCCCTTACTTTCACCACTGACGATCTGTTTCCTCTGCAGACAGACCCTACTCCTCTTCCCTGTCTCCCTCCGTCCTCTTCATCTCCCCACTCCTCTTCCATAATGTTCTCTCTTCATTGTTGCATTTGGTTCGATATTTACTGAATCGTCTACCCACCTCCTCTTGCATCAATCGCGAGATGACCGAGCGAACCTATATAAGTAAACCCTCCTCCCACAACGAACCCTTCACCGATTACACCACTTAACCTCTGAGAATACTTCTTCCCGATACCACCATGGACCACTTCTCGCAAATCCGCGAAATTGGTTTCCTGATCAGAGATTCATGTTACGGCTCTTCGAAAACTCCTCTGCCATTATCGGCGCCGAGATCGATGTGATTAGTAAGAAATTTCCAAACATTTTACATGATGTTCCACACTTCTGAAAAGCTAATCATACGTTTCTTTGTTATAGATGTCGTTAGGCAGATTACTTTCATAGCATGAGTAGTTGATGGATTAGTCCTTCCATGCGTCTACACCTCAGCGTATAAGAGTAAGGCTCCTAAAAACTCAATGTTGCCACGCTTATTTTCATACCATATTGTTTGACTCAAGATCCAACTTTCTGCTTAGTTATTATTCCCTTCAATGATTATTATCAAGTGGAAGAAATAATGCTTCTCCACTTTTTCCTTTTTAATGAATAACTATGATAAGAATTTCACCAAAACAATACTTCGTTTCCGTCGAATCTATCCTTATAAGATGATGAGGGTACGCGAAAGTGGAAGACAAAGCTCCTGGAAACATATAAGGTGGTAAATGGTAACTTTTCAAAGATTTATGACTATTTGGTTTTATTCAGAAAACAGGAAACTTCTAATTTGAGTGGGGCACATTGATGATTGTTAAAAGCAGTGTTTGGTTGTTGTCTATGTATTTCATGTACGAATAGTTTGGATCATATTAGAACTGTTAGGTCTTTGTTTACCCTGAAACTATTGTAGATTTCATATCATTGTTTGATTATGCATTTTTGCAGTAATCTATCTCAACTTTCAACCTGCAAAATTTTCATATTAAAGAGTTTTGAAAAACATATTATATTTCAGACACAATGATGTAAAGTTTCAAGTTAAACCAACTAGACAGTGATAGTCGAACACATATGTTTATCTCATGCTGTAGCTATAGCCATGAGTGGAAAGAAGAAGAGAAAATACGTTGCCGTTTGGGGTCTTGAGAAGTTTAATCCTCAGGATTCTCTTATTGTTTCTCTATGTTCTTCATCATGTCACTTACATCCCTACGCCAAGTAAGTTGTGACTAAATGGTTCACAAGCTTTGATTTAAAGACACTGAGTTTTGGTTACAATTACCAAGCCTTCTTTATCTTAGGATTTCTTCAAAATAAGGTTATGTTTCAGATGGGAATGTGATATTGGTAACATAGCTTAGAGATGATTTAGTGTAAACTTGCAAACAAGAAGTAGATTGGAACAAAAAGGAGATGCTCCTTCATTAGGAAAAAAATTGATTTTGTCTCAAAAACTAAATACTAAAACTTTATGTATTAAGACTAAATACATCATTATTTTATCGTATAGTAGATTAATTTAATTTTTTTGGTACGACTTAGTCTTCATTACCAAGTACCGAAAAGGTCTAACCCTTTATCTTTCAATTTTTTTCTTCTAATCTTTTGTTGAGTACATTGCGTATATGCGCCTTCTTCAACAAACTTGTACGATATACGTAGATCTTTTTAATGGATCAGGAGGCATCACCAAGTTCGCCACAATCACCAGAAATGTTATGGCAAAGCCAATGGATGACGATGCTTAATCAATTTAAAGAGACATTTGGGTATTAGAATGAGTCTGATTATCTTTTGTTTTTCTTCTTCTCCAACAAACATTGATAATTTGGTGAAGCATAGTTATAGAGGTTCTTTTTTGGTTTTGCCTTGGGCTTTTTATTGTTTTATGTTAAAGATCTAGGTGTCAACACAAGAAAATTGCTTTCATTTGTCTAATGTTTGCCTCAAGTAACTGCACTCATTTCCCTTCAAAGCACTGATGCACGCACACTTTTTCATCTTTTGGTTGTTCAGGTCAAGAAATGGAGTTGTGTGGCTGATGCTTTTCAGATCTCTTCGGAGAGATTGTGATTGCAACTACACAGAGACACCTCAACAAGCAACAAGAAGGATGATTAAAAACAAATGTAATCATGAAGGCAAAAAAAAAATGTAATCATTGTTGAACTTAAAGAAATTTAATCCAAATAGTCCAAAAACTTATTTATTTTTTCTAACTTTGAGCTTTTACTTTTTTATAGAAAAATATATGGGTGTGGAAAGAAAAAATAAGGAGAAATGAAAGGTGATAGAAAAATCTAACGAGATATGGGAGATTTTGTGGTAATCATTCATGGTTGTTTAATTGGAAGAAAAGTTTTCCAAACATAACAATATATAGTGAAACTTTACATTAGAGCCAAAAAGATATTTAGTGTCATGGTTTTATATTTTTATTAGCTTTTTTGGTGTTTTATTTTTTTTCAAATATCGTATTTTCTTTATATTATAACTAATTAATTATATGTCAATATCATATAATTAAAATTATATTATTTAGTTTAAAAAATATTATTATTTTAAATCATTTTAAAAATAATAATTGAAAGAATTAAGATTCACTTACTTATTTGGAAAAGTAAAAATATTTGTTTTGATGGATATTAGATAAGAAGATATAAAAAAATCTAGATAAGATTTTGATAACATAATTTACTTGGTTTTTGATTTAATCTAACATTCTTTTCAATGATACTTCATGAAATATGAATATAAAACCATGGCATTCAATATCTTTTTGGCTCCAATGTAAAGTTAATAGTATTAACTATAGATATCATACATAACTCTAAGAACAATGAAAATTAAACTATGACATCATAACTCTGCAAAAACAAAATCTATAAAGTCAGTTATATAATGTGATTTGTTTCGTTTAATACCTCCACAAAGGTTATGAAATTAAAATAGTTTCTACCCAAAAAAAGAGAAAATTAAACATGACAAAAAAAAACATTATATGTAACTTTGCAAAAAGTTAGCTTACTTAACAAGAATAACTAGAATTTAACCTGTATTGTGCGCAGAATCATGTTATATTAATATTTTGTGATAAATTTAAATCTAAAAAATATTTAAAAATAGTGCATAACTTAAATTTGTAAATTTATAGTTAAGATTAAATATTTCGAGAGTTGGCTAAGATATTTAGCACATGGTTAACTAAATCATATCTCTCTTTTTTTACAATAATCTTAATTCCAATTAACCCATTGCAGAATGAATCATACGCCTGCTTCTAAAATAATTTTTAATTATAAAAATACATCGAAGAAAACTATAATGTTTGGTAAAAGAATAGTATGTTTTAGAAACAATTACATTATGTTATAAAAGCATACTAACATAATTTGAAAAAACCAAATCAAACGATGTCATAATTGAAACTAATAAAATAACTTTAAACCACGAAGACGACATATCCAAACCCCAACCACACCATTTAAACGAGACAATAAAAACAAATCACACAACAAGACCAAAAATACAAATATTGCAAACACAAATCCGCGCGTAGCGCAGACATAGTCATAGTCTAACTATTTAAAATGACATAAATTTAACTTTTCGGCCTATCCATGTAAGCGTACCACAAAAGCTCTGCTTTCTGCCATGTCACTCTCTAACGCCTACTGTTTTCTAAACCAAATTCATGCCGTTTTCAAGCGCCACACTGCATTGATCTAAAAAAACGGCAAGAATTTTTCACCCACTCCACCCAGACCATCGTCGTTTCCTTACTCTAATCCGTTACACTGCTCAGCCATCCCTCTTCATCACCCCAACTCTTCTTCCGTAACTCTCATTCTTAATTGCTGCATTTGATTCGACCTCAACTGGATCATCTCCCTCTTTCGTCTTCTTCATAGGCTCTCCTCTCACAGTTTATAATTCCCCCAGTTTCGACCCACTCTCACACCCAACCCTCTTAGAAGTTATCGCTTCTTTTCCCTCTTAAAAGTTACGCTACCAATCTATATGAGCTCTGCTCATGTCATCAATCGTTGTCATCATCTGTTACATCAAATCCCAGATATATATCATATTTGATCTTCTCACGAAGGTTAGCTTAATATTTACCGCATTTATCTGAATTAGATATCAAGAGAAGAGAATTTGTCTTAACAAGAAACAGAGAGAAAGCAAGGGGAAATTCGTATGAAACAGAGAGAAAGCAAGGGGAAATTCGTATGGTTTGAGTTGACACGATCTTTATAGGCGAGCTCATATAATCTTACTTGCTTTGGCCATATTTGCTTTCTCTATAAGGATTTTTCACTATCTATCAATGGAGTGTTGTTGTTTCGATGCTACTGTGTGCGGATAATCCATACGGTTTAGATATATATCTGCTCACAAAATTCATGTCTCAAATCCCTCTTATTAAGATTTTGTTGTGAAACTTATAGGCAGGCAGATTTGGCTTATATTCCAAACATCTTTTGAGAATATGTAAGTATACAAAATTCTTAAATCTCTCATTTTGTAGTTGTTTGTTGCCTTGGATACTTGAGTGCTTATACACTTCTCCATTTAATTGTTAGTGAGATCCACAATTTAAAGAGCTGAATTGTGAACAATTTTTTTTTTGAATTTCATTAGTTGAATTACGAATACAATTTATGATAAACATATCTAAACATCATGTCAAATTGAAGGAGCTAATGGATAGGATGAAGAGGCCGGCAACTATGTACCTAGACTTTAATTTTCTAAATTAAAATCTTTTATTAGATTTTGTATGTCTTTCTCTTAAGTTATTTAATTCAAGTTGTGTGTGATTCCAAATGTTACAGGCTATGTAATTGTTTTCCGACTGTGGCTTTTACAATAATGTGGGAAAAGATTAAGAAATTGGTTACTGTTTTGTATCATAACATTGAAAGAAAGAGTTATGTTTAGATACTAGAAGCATGAGTTATGTGTATACTAAGCATGATAATACAAATAATTCACCCTTAATGATGGTATCTAACAAAAAAAAAGTCGTGTTGTGTTATATATTCATTAGGGTATAAATCAGGATGAGGAATATGACATCTCATGTCTCCAAAGTTAAAGACGAAAGTGAAGCTGGCGACAGAAGTGATAAGGTAAGCACTTGATTGCATCAGTTACTTCCATCATTACAACATGTAAATACCGTTTGTGATATATATATATATATATATATACGAGGAGATGATGAGTCAGAAGTTAAAGTTGGTAGCGTTTATTATTTTCAGTTTAGATTTTCCCGTGGTTTGTAGAAACAAAATGAACTTTACGAGATGAAAGAGAAAAGGAGAGAAGAACAAGCAGAGAGACAAATGACAGAGTGCACAAGGTCAAAGAAAAACACTATAATTACGCAAAATCAAACGTAAACGTCTTCATGGAAGTCCAAGGAAGACCATTGGGGATGAGGGATAGTATTGAAGCAAAATGAGTTGAGACCTATGAGGGGATAAGGGCCATGTGACCGGAGTATACAACGGTGGTGGTTGTAGTTGGAAATGACAAAGGTGATGTGGAAGTCTCTGCTGTGGAGGAGCTTAGCCACTTTCAGCAACAAACTGGGAATAATAACGTTAGAAGACGCTAAACAATGCTCTCTTATGCTTCTTTACTAAAATTAGAAGTAACTCCACCTTTTTCATTTACCCTTTCTTCTTTTTTTGCCTTGGGAGATGCGTTCGCGACCGATGGTGCCAGGTTTGGTTAATTGGGTGTGTAGAGTTTGTTTACAAGATATATGGCGGTGTGGTTGAGCAATGGAGAGCGAGCTTCTATAAGAGTCGGCAAGAGGGGGTCGATTAGAGGTATACTTGCTGCCAATTTCTTTCTTGGATTTTGTTTTTTACTTTGAATATACTGTGTAGATGTCAATGTTTATGTAATTATTTTCTGTCATAACAATGTTTATATTTATGTGTATACCAATGCCTGAATACGTGTAGTCTATTCCAAAGAAGGTTTGTTTACACTAGTCTGGTTTTTAGAAAAAATGAAAGACCAAATTGTAATGGACTTTGTTTCCTAGATATTTTGAGCAAATATTTTATCTTCAACTTGATGTAGCGTGATACAGCATCCTGCGTTTAGTGTTTAAGCTGTCTTTTTTTGCCAGTGTTTAAGCTATCTTTTCATTTTTTTTAAAAGATCTATATTTTTCAAGCTATTATTAGATCAAGACCGATCTTTCAACTTTTAAAAATTGCAACCTTACAGGCTATAGTTGCATTTCTTTTTTTTGTGATAAAGGTTATAGTTGCATTTCTCTTTATTCAAAATTGAGGTTTGTCTTTTATTAAGGAAATCTCCAACCATGCACTTTATTTTAAGAAGAGCAAAACCTCAAAAAATGAAGATTTGAGGATTGATTCCTTCAACCATGAATTCTAAAAAAATCTTTAAAAGTTTATTCATTTGCATTATAGTCCTTGACATTAACCAAAGTTATTATAATAATGATAAAACTTTACAAATGCATATAAAACATACATTTAATATATTATACAACACACAATATTACTAGAGCTGTCAAACTGGACAGTTGTCCATGGGCCAGGCCCAGTCCAAACTCTTATGGACGGGACAACAATTTGTCCAATTTAAATTGGTCTTGTTGGACTATGTCCAGATTGTCCATTAGCAAAATTGGACTGGACCATCTGGTTAATGGACATGCCCATGGTTAAAACATGATTTTTTTTATTTGGTTTAGCGATGAAAGAAAAAAATTGGATCTCGATTCTTCTTCTCTTCCTCTCCTCAATCTCAGATCTCAATTCAAACAATGCAAACGAAGATTCAAAACGAAACGAAGATTTCTCAATCTTAGATCTCGATTAGTTCAGTATGTGCGAAATTGCTCATACTTTCTCGATCTCTCTCTGGAATTGCAGAGAGTGAAGAATCTCTTTCCATCTCTTTTTGATGGTTATCGTCGAAACCTGAAGAATCTCTCCATCTCTCTCTGAAGACGCGAAGAATCTCTGCGTCTCTCTTCAAACCTGAACCAGGTTCGTGCTCTTCC
>OVAN01016113.1:0-10821 GCA_900406275.1 Anastatica hierochuntica
ATCTGCCAGACACAACAGAATTGTTGAGAACGCCTTTTCTTCTAAAGCCTCCAATTCAGATGTAGAAATTTCAGTCTTCTTCCCTGACAAGGGTCCCCATATGCCTTCGCGTTTCAACAACGCTTGCATCTTGATTTGCCAGAGACTGAAACTATTNACCGATTCTGCTAGGATCACAACACAGACTCTGATACCAGTTTGTTGTTACAGATGTGAGAAGAGACAGAGAAACATATTGACAGATTCGATAAACACGATAGATAAGACACAAAGTTTTACGTGGTTCACCACTAGGGCTACGTCCACGGGCAAAGAGAGTACTTTTATTGATGGAGGCAGATACAAAGTACAATTTTCGTGCTAGGGGATTAGNTATATTTATATGGAAAAAACAGAAAATTTCCAAATAATTTCGGAACACGGAGTGATCGACCAATCACCCCTATGGATCGATCGATCACATTATGAAACCGGCGGAGATCGATCGATCATGACATGCGGATCGATCGATCACCCTTCAAGTCACTTTTCACAACATTTTATCAATGTACGTACCAATTAACACAATACTATAACTGATTTAACAAATTCTCTCTTTTTCACTTAGTAACACACGATTTTTGTCCTTTTCTTGATATTAGCTCAATCTCTTGATCTCTTCATCCTTCAAAACCAAAACAAAAAAAGTTCAAAAGCCAGAACGTGTAACGTTCGATATTACATCTATTACTTGTGAAAAGAGAAGTTATATAATGCGTAGAGAATAATGAATGGTCAAGCCATTACTATAAACCAAACACGTTTTACATTCTTGTGTTTTTTTTTCCCGTCACACACTCTTTTAGATTTTCGTCTCTCTTCTCCATCCAGTATTTCAATAGAAAAAGATACTACAATTTTGCCACGATTTACATTTTGATATAACAATTGAAAACGTGATAAATATAGTTGGAGGCAGAAAATTAAAGGGTAAAAGAAGAAAGAAATTATAAGCCTTTATGGAAGGGAAGGATAGAAACTAACATTTTTATGTACTTCTGTTTACCTAATTTCGAACCATATATTCGTCATCTGTTCTTATCTTCCCATGTTATTTCAACTTATATATTTATACAAATATTTGAATACTATTCACATCATGTCACGTTGTCAAAAAATTATACATATACAAATAATCCTTTTGATATGCTGATAAACATATATATAATAAATTTATTATAATGTTTGATATTAACATTTTGTAATATAGAAAATTCATTTAATTTTTCTGCACAAAAAAATTCATTTAATTTTGTGAAATGGAACATTAAGATAATTCCATTTCTATCGTGGTTGAAGTTTTATTTTATAATCAAAATAATATACGTAATACTTGAATATTGTAAAATAGGTAATTTATTTACACAAAATAGTAAAATTCAGATAGTTTTTTTATAAACAAATTCAAATAGTTATTTTTATAAACAAAATCAAATAGTTATAACTACCTTATGTGCTTTTAACGATTTTGGTACTATATATATATACATTATAGAGTTCTTTAGTCTAGTGCCAAACAAAAAAGAGTTCTTTAGTCTTTTTTTCATCTAAAAGTTATATTATAAAAACGAACCAAAATTTTCGTACAAAGCCCTAAAGGACTACGCCTTTTCGGAGCCAAAGCCGGTGAATCTAAGAACGATTCCCAGAGCCAAAATACGGATTAAAACAACATCCGAACAACCAAACAGATAAGAGAAAAGGTGAAAACTAGTATATGAACAATATAAAATCCAAACAAATAAAACTAACTAGGAGGGGAATGAAAACGATTGAAGGAGAAATAGAGTTGAGCAATCGGTTCGAGATTATTAGGGCTCAAGTACGAACGGAATTCATTATATTTCTTCCACTGAAAAGAAGCCACAAGTATCACCGCTGACCACCATCCCAAACCGAAGAAGGAGGAGCCAAGTTAGGAAATCTAGGGTCTTTGACAACCAGCTCTGCACACTTCCTTACTGAGGATCCGGATTCATCTTGCGATAAGCAAAAGAATAAAATATCTTGTCGGTCCTAGCTAGTAGGAAGAGAACACCTTTCGCACGAAACACAAACCACCTAGACAGTTAAGACAACAAAAATACAACCACCTGGAGTAGCACACCTCACTCCGGCAAGATCAGAACCTAACCGAAACGAGTTGAAGAGTTATAACGGAAACGAGACAAAGCACTTCTCTTCTAAATCACTAACTCCAAAGCTAGCAACCAAGATCTAAGGGGTTGACTGTTTGAGACATTTAGTTTAGACTTTTACTGTTAAATTATAGTTATATTTTTTTGTTGTAACTTTAAAAATTATGACATAAAAAAATAAAAGTCACAATTTATAGGTCGTAGAAAAAAAGGTCTCGTACAAGTAAAATATTGGAAGTTAAGCTTTGAAAAATTTAAGGAGCTTAATTAGGACTATAAAATTGTAAAAGCTTTTAAAGTATGATCGAATAAAATAAAACTTTAAAGATTTTAAATCACAGTAAAAGTTTCTACAGTTCAAAACAATCATCCCCTAATTAAGAATGTTCAGAACTAGATTCACCATAAAAACTAAAAAGGCATAACCTTAAAATCCGACCATGTCTTCAAGCTAACACCGTCATCGACTCGCCTTAGAACCAGAAAGAACGCCGTAAGAAACACTAGATCCAAAACTGACAAGAGCAGATCCGAAACTAGCGGCCGCGAACGAGCCCAGAATCAAGAGCATATCACCGATGAGAAAGTAAACCAAGACATGGCAAACAAAAAACTAAAAGAAAAAGGCCGATACGGTGACGGATCGACCGGATCTTGAAAAAAAACGGTGGCTCTTTCTCTGTAGTCTTCGCTCTTTTCTCTCGGTGGTTCTTTAGTCTTTTTCTTGAAATAGCTATTCATAATTAAAAACACACAATATAGCGATACTGACATGAAAAACATAAATCAGTTTGTAATTATAGATAATTAATGATAAAATGATCTTATGCTCACATGTTAATATCATTCTCAATTTACCCGCCAACAGATGGAATAAAAATCTTTAAGCCTACCTATCCAATCTTGTAATCCATAATATATTACCACACCCGTATCTTTAAGCAGCTTACGAAATCTAATACACATGTGACATGACAACTAAATTATAATGTCTCTGATAATATAACATGCACCATGCAGATTGTATTTTACGCTAGTTACAAGTATATAACATGCACCATGCAGATTGTATTTTACGCTAGTTACAAGTATTAGTTACCCAATTGCTACGAGCTAAAGTTTGACTAAACAATACGACTGTTTTACAGGAAGAAAAGAATTCAGAACAAAAAAAAGTAGTTATATTTTTATATTCAAAGCATATTAACTAACTAGTTTAAGGAAAAATAAAACTAACCAACAGACCAAAGACTCTGGATTTACATTTGAAATCTATAAATTGTTTCAAACGTATCGATTTATTTACTTTATGTAAGTTTTTGTAGAATATAATCAAATGTTTAAGAAGGATTGAAGATTAAGAGAAACATTGTTGAAGATTAGAGAGGAAATATTGTGTAAAGTCTTAATAATTTATTTTTATGTTCTTGGTCTATATATAGATCTTTTACAATAAAGAGGATAAAAACAAAGAAAAAATATTTTGAACTAGCCAATGAGAAGGCTTTATTCAAAAATATGACAGTTGGAACAGCCTAGCATAGTACAAGTGTGAGCTGGCAGCTCTTTCCCTCGAAGCATACTTGAGAAAACTTGGTCAGACCTGCTTCAGCTCACCTTCACAACACTTCACAGTTTCTCCGTCCCTCGAAGCATACTTGAGAAAACCTAGTCGTAATTGCTTCACATCAACTTCACAATACTTCACAATTTCTCCTTCCCTCGAAGCATACTTGAGAAAACTTGGTCATACTTGCTTTAGCCCAACTTCACAATACTTCTCATTTTCCAGAATGGTGAACCATATAAAACTTGGCATAACTAGATTGCTCTATTTATATCCTCATAAAATACTCTATATTGATCGGTACTTTATTCTGAAATTCTATAGATTTTTCTCAATAATTTCTTTTTTGGCCTTTTTGGGTCTACACATTCATAACTAACTAGTGTTAAGGATAATTTTTACCACTTGGTGAAACTCATCATAGCTCGATTCAAGTGGATGTATATTGCAAGCGGATCCATATTACATATGGACAATACTGTAGTAATCATATTTGTAGGTGGAAACGAATTTGGATGGAATTTGGGTCAACGAAAACCTTTGTAAATTCTTGTATATAGGAGGTAAGACTAGAATTTGATCATTGAAAACCTCGAGAATGAATACACAAGCAAGAAACCAACACAGATGACATACATAACAATTTACGCTTAGAATTTGTTTTGTTTCCTTGCTGAAAGCTATTACATTGACTTTTGTTCTTCGCTACAATGAGATATCAATAAAAATTAATTTAGATTTTTGTAAGGAAAAGTTTTCCTAAACACCCAGTAGTAAATATTTGTAATACCCCCGATTGCTCTTCCTGTGTGCCTCGGCGCCGCCCTGACCCGTGGATCCACCCTGTCTGACGGTCGAGAGCGCTACCTCCGAGAGACTTTAAAGTTATAATTTACTTTCCATGCAGTCACCACACGGTTTTTCCTGTACATTGTCCTCACTCGCACGATTCCGGAAACTCACTTCCCAGAAGGTCACCCATTCTAGTTTACTCCAGCACAAACACGCTTAACTTTGGAGTTCTATCAGGACCAGTGACCGAAAAGATAAGCGCACTTTGGTGACATAAGTAGCCAAATCAATCCTTATAAGCTTTCTTCATACACTACTATGACTCTATAAACTGGGTCCTCACAATCACCCCCACTTACAGAGCGCAATGCCCTCATTGCGCACCTGGATCGTTACCCCCGATGGTGTGAGTATTTGACTCTATAATCATCTAGGTTCGGTTCTGATGCCAAATTGTAACACCTCGACCGCTTCTCATGTGTGCCCCGGTGCCGCCTCTCCCGGCCTGCAGGCCCACCCTGTCCGACGGTCGAGAGCGCTACTTTCGGGAGATTTTAAAGTCATGATTTACAGTCCCTTTAATCACCACACAATCTTTCCCGTGCTTTGTCTTCACTCGCCGGTTCCGGAAACTCACTCCCCTGAAAGTCACCTCTTCTAGTATTACTCCAGAACGAGCACGCTTAACTGTGGAGTTCTATCAAAATTAGTGACCGAAAAGATAAGTGCAATTCGGTGACATAGGTAGCCAAATCAATCCTTTTAAGCTCTTTTTACACACTACTATGTAAACCGTACTTAAACCTTTCCGCACCATCTATTTTACTTATCATGCACCGCTTGTTCCGCTGTTACCATTCAATACCTTAATATATCTATTTTATCGAATGAAGAGATAACACAAAATAGAATATTTTTTGGTTTTGATTTGCAAAATCAAATTATATTTTGGGATGTTGGGTATTTATTACTCTTTTTTGGTATTTACTGCTCTTTTCTAGAAAAATATGATCAAAATTATTTTTATCAAAAAATAATTTTTTACTTAAAACAAAAACGCGAATGAAAAAAAGGTTGTGGATAATGATCATGATGTTTATCCTCTATATTTTCTTTTCTATTTGTACATATATAACTGGACAACAAAAAACTTTTATGAACAAAGACGATTATCATGGTCCTATACACAATCAATTATGCAAATGTAGATATTTTTGTAGACGACTCTAGTAGAAAAAATATTAGTAGTAAAAAATAAAAAATAATCAACCACTCATTATGATGAAAGTTTGTTCAATTAGTATGTTTAGTGTGAATTTTTTTTGTCGGATGTTTAGTGTGAATTAAAAGGGTATAATAAACTTCAAAAAAAAAAAAACACTCATTGGAATATTTTGGTAATCTTCACAACATAAAGTATCTTTTAGTACTAGAGTATCCTATTGTTAAGACCCAAGATCAAACTACAATCTGTGATATAAATAAATTTTACTCTCTGTTCTATTTTATAAGTTTTTTTAGATTTTTTTTGTTCTATTTTTTAAGTCTTTTTACAATGTCTAGGTAAGTCTTTAATTGTTTTACTTCAATAATAATTGAAACGAGTTTTCGTATTGGTTGGATTATTTTTTATGTAGATATAAATAATAATTTTTAATACAAAAATATAAAATTCTTAATTTTTCTATTTTATCTTAAAAACTTATATAATGAAACAGAGGGAGTATTAGTATACGCTAAGGATTTTTGGTTTTAAAAGAGCAAATTCTATAGTAATGTGATGAACCTTACCTAACATTTTATAGAAAATAAAGAATCAAATAGTAATAACGTGAAATATGTGATGAAGGCGACTCAAGCCGAACTCAAGCGGCAAGTGAGCATCGGGACACGTGGCCATCACCCATGAATACAAAATAAGAACAGCTAAAGAAAGTCAGCGCCAAATTTGTTTGTGGGCATGAAGACAATAAAATTAAATAATATTTGGCATCTTCTTTCTAGTAATTTGGTTGTTAATCCACCAATCACGGATCTTAATGTTTTGCTGCTACAATATTTTCTTTCAGTTTTTGTGTATCTTTTCAAAAATTAAAGATTAGAATAAATGACCAGCAACTAACGGGTTAATAATTCGATTTAGTGGGATTAAATATTTTATTTAGTATAGTGATTAGCTACCACGAGATTAAATCATTATTTCAAATGTTCCATATTTTTTTATGAGATGGGAATATGATAATATTTTTTTGTTAAAGGGCGGGAGATGAAAAATTACAGATATGACTCTTTTGCCATATAGTTTGGAAAAGTGAAGAGAATTACATAAGAATAGATTTTTTGTGAAGAGAATTACATTAGGATATATTAAGTTTAAAAGAAAGAAAACATTTAAGCTACAAATATTATATAGAAAGAAGATGTTCCTAACTTCGGATAAAAATTGATTCTAGAACCACGATCGGGATGACACACTTTCTTTTATCCACTTTGTTGTAAAATCGATCATCTTGATGTTCAAATGCTCTCGCTACTCTCTGTTTTTCTACTTTCGTTTGTGCAAAAAAGCAAGAACAAAGCAAGTAAAATGTCACGAAAATTTATTAACCTGGCTCAACCTGCCGGTGTCATAGATCTACGTTTGGGGTCATATTTAATCTTGGCGATATATTGGTGATGAAAATACAATTCAAAATCTGAGAAACAATTAGATACAAAAGTTCACCCTCTCAAACAACACTCTTGAGGTGAAAAAGATGATGAAACCTGCATTTATACTTAGGGCTTTAGTGGAACCTTTTGTCGCAATCAGAGACTTCATCCATGTCCAGTCTTGCTCCAAAACGCATAGCCTTAGTAAAGTATACAACCATATATTTCAAACTTGTTGTTGGATCCGAAATCCACACAGAATACGGGGTATGCAATTTGCAATGTAATGTGAGAAAAAGCCTTAGTTTTATTGATAATTCGTGAATGCGTTTACAAAATTTGGTTGCTAGTAATTTCTCAAGAAAATCCCCTCCCCATCCTTGAGCTCTCTCTCCTCCTTTTATCCTCTCCTCCTTTAGTAACCGCTCCATTAATGCATATTTATCCCTCTCATTTAATGTTGATTCTTCAGTTTTGATTCATCCTTCGGTTTGAATTGCGCGGGCCTCACTCCTTCTCTGTGCACAAGGCCAGCTTTTTCTTGGTGGGCCTTAGCGGCCCATTAGCACCCCGGTTCTTCAACTAGCTCCTGGATCAGTTTACTCTGAACCGGGTATGGTGGGTACCACCTCCATCAATAGCCCCCCCGGAGCTTGGTTTATGGAAGCTAGTCGGAGATCCCGTGATTAGGATCTCGTGATTAGCTTCTCTTAAGGAAAGCCGATTATGATTGGATCCGATTCAGAATAAACCGATCCGAATTGCCTTTAATAAACCGGCAAATTGATTCCGAGATCTTTTGTAGCGAGGTTTTAGAAAGATTTGGTTTGCTCTGTGGGCCCCAGACGCGCCTAATCCACCGCCCATGTCACCATGCTCAAGAGACGTGTCATTGAAAGGTGGGACCTTTTGCCTTCTCTCCTCATTACGATTCGACTTTCCCTTTGAAGAAAAAGTAAAGGTTTGCTTCATTTTCCCTATTCTCCTTATTTGCTTGCTTTATTTCGCGATTTTTGTGCTTTTTGCTGCAATCCATCTCCTGCAATCCCTGTTCTTCTGTGTTTCCTCTGCTCTTCCGAAGCTCCCATGGATTCCGTCGCTCCCCTAGTTCGCAAGAAACCCTCGAAGCGCACCTCTGCCTCCGCGGCCGCCTCAACTTCTGATCAGGGCCCCGTGTCTTCGTCGCTTGTGGTCAGAGACACTCAAGGGTCTTCCACTGGGAGATCCCTTCTCCCCTCCTCTCCAATCGATCTTCCCTCCTACCGTCCCGACTCTAAGGAGAGAGAGGAATTCTCCCCTTTCACACTTATTGTGGAAGAGGGAGAAGGTGAGACCGAGATGGCTGGTCCTGCTCACGAGATTCCGGCGGCGATTCTGGTGGTGCCGTTAGCCATCGCCCCCGCCGCTGCATACTTCAACGCCGCGCCAACTACAAGCACGCCCAAGTCAATCAGCTCTCTGAGAGAGAAGTGTGGGATCCCTGACTCGGTGTTTATTCAACTCCCCACTCCTTCAGAGAGGCCCTGGACTCCCCCTGAAGGTTTCTTCTACCTCTATGAATCCTACTTCTTCAAGAGCCACCTCTTCTTCCCTCTGCCGGAGCTCTTTGTTCTGTACTGCCGGCGTCGGACCGTTGCCTTCTCTCAGCTAACAGCGGGGACTGTCAGGACGATTCTCGACCTGATGGTAATTGTTGCCGAGAGAGACGTGGAGCTAGGAGTTTAGCTGTTGGAGCTCCTTACCAATTTCAAGGCCTCTGCCAAATCGGGGCATTACTATGTTTCTGGTCGTCCGCAGCTAGTCACGTTCCCTGAGAGCAAAAACGACCTCTGGGAGCAGGCGTACTTATACGTCCTAGCTGATGTCAACTCACTGCCAGAGCAATTTATCGGTTCCACCCGCCGGATGTGGAATCTGGATCCTGGTAGCCGACCTATTTTAGGTCGCCTTCTTCCTAAATTTACCTATCTTCACCCTTCCTAACGGGTTTCTTCTTTCTTGTATTGCAGTTGCTCTTGTGCGCAAGAAGCCTTCTCTCCCGGTTGATCTTAAAGAGGTAGTAGCATCTTTGAAGCAAGCCCCCAACAGAACCTGGGCCTTCTTCACTCCTGACCGCATTGCCAAAGCCGTCACTAGGGTTGTTGCAGCAAAGGTAGACAAGCCTTCACCTCCTTCACCTCCCCGAATCCAGCTACCCCATTCTGAGATGGTGCGTCCTACCGTGGTCCTTCCAGACTTGGAACAGCGAGCTGCTGAGGCTCGTCGCAAGAAGGCCGAGAAAGAAAAGGCTGCTGCCAGAAAGGCTAAGGAAGAGAAAGCAGCTGCTAACAAAAGAGCAGCTGATGAAAAGGTTGCTGCTGACAAAAAAGCAGCTGATGAAAAGGCTGCTGCTGAGGCGAGTGCCTCGGCGGAGAAGTCCAGGAAAGAAGAAGAAGATCGGCTCTGGGCCGAGAAGGAGCAGCTTCTGAAAGATGGCCACCTTAACACTCAGGTCCCTGACCCTTCTGAGAGCAGGGAACGGGCTCCCATCTCCAAGAAGACTTCTGAGAACGTAAGCCCCGCTGCTGCTTCTGGCTTGATGTCCCCTCCTCCGCCAAAAGCTCCTGCTGAGCTCTCAAGCCGCGAGGCTTCTCTTGCTGTGGTCAGTGAGGCTGCCAGGAAGAGGAAGGAGAAGGAGAGTACCACGAAGCCCTCCGGGAGCTCAGGCAAAAAGGATCTGCGAGCTCGCTATTAAGATTTAAGTATACTTATATGATATTTATCATGTAAGGATAGATATAAGTCTTAATCAAGCTTATGAGAAAGAAAATAAAGAAAAGACTATAAGAAGCAAGGCTAAGGAGCCGTTGGAGTAAAATCACAATATTATATTACTAGTACTAGCATTTATCTTCTTGAAGAAGCCACTTTTTAAAATAAAGGTTCTTTATATAAGAACCCTCTTTTGTATGTAATAATCAATCAAGGAAATAATAAAACCTTGTATTCTCTCTCTAGTTCGAACTCTTCATCTCCCTTTCTTTTAAAATTCAAACAAGATTCTTCTCTAAATCTCTATTAATTTCTTCTTAATTTCTTACAATTCTTACATGGTATCAGAACTTAGGCTCAAAATCTCTCTTTCTTTCTTCTAATTTTCCGCAAATCATATCCTTCTCTCATACAAATTCTACTCTAAATTCAGTCCTAAAATCTGTTCACGAAAAAGAACATGGAAAAATCAAAGTTTTTAGTGATTCCAATCACTCTCAAAGGAGAAAACTATCTCTTATGGTCAAGGCTAGCAAAATCGGCCTTGTGTGGCCAAGGTTTGTGGAAGCATGTAGAAGAAAAAGAATCTCCCAAGACCAAGAGCCAAAATGAAGAAGGCGAGGAAATAATCCTTGTTGATGAAGGAAAATGGTTTCAAGAGAACCAAAGTGTGTTGTCCATCCTTCAAAATTCACTTGAAACATCTATCTTAGAAGCTTACTCCTATTGTGAAACCGCAAAGGAGTTATGGGATACACTCAAGAAGGTCTATGAAAATATCTCCAACATTTGCCGAGTATTTGAAGTCAAGAGAGCTATCAATGAGCTCAACCAAGAGAACATGGAGTTTAAACAACATTTTGGAAGATTTAGATCTCTTTG
>OVAN01016114.1:0-10821 GCA_900406275.1 Anastatica hierochuntica
CTAAAAATTAGAAAATATACAAAAAATATTCTACAACCATTTAAAAAGTTTGATTAAGGGGATTTTAAAATTTTGTACGTTAAAAGTGGTGAGAGAAAAAATTGGGCTGTTTTGGCTGTAGAGGANTGTAAAACTTTTAAAGTAATTAAAGTCTTTACGGTTAGAGTGCCAATCACCCCCTTGATTTAATCGCATCCCAAAGCCCTTTTGACGTCTCCTGTTCACCAACTTCAAGTATCAAAGCTTCAGGTATGGATTGAAAGATTAAAGCAATTGCAATGTCATTCCTCTTGACATCCGATGAGCCTGGATCAATCGTATCCCAGACCTCATTGACTCGCAAGATTACCCTCATTCTCATCGACCATACAGTGTAATTGGTTGATGTGAGCATAGGACTCTTGAGGTCTCTTCCTCCTGACGATGCATCGTTGCACTTCGTCTGTGGTGGATCTTCCACCGGGTTTGTCATCTTTTCGCGACAAACAAATCTCCCAAGTTTTGCAACTCAGGCTCCGATACCAAATAAAAGAGTCAGAAGACTGTTTTCTTCGTATGTTGATGGTTCCTTCGAACACAAGTTATCAACAACACACGCACGTAACTTTAATAACATCTAGTAAAATTAACATCAGTTAATTTCTCTTAATCTAGTTTTCTGGTGATCGCTTTCCCGTTACTGTGAGAGCTGACAACTAGATTCATTGATTACAAGATTCAGTATCGATGTTTGACTTGTGAAATTCAAAGTGTACACAAGAAATTACAGATTTTAATATATACAAATTTCATATTTATCTTTGGGTAAGAAAAAATGAGGATTTGTTGGTGGAGAAGACTCACGTAGGAGCTTAGAACTTTGTGGTTGATTTTTTTCAAAATAGATTTCAGATTCTTGTGGTGAGAGTTGGAACACATTTAGAGGTAAAATATGTGTGTGTGTGTGTGTATTTGTACAAAGCCTTCGTTTATAATTAATTGTAGCGTCTTTTATGAAAAAAAATGAAAAAAATTGTAGGGTGTTTGTTGTAAAGATTAAAAGGCAAAATATTAGAAAAGGACGTGGGGTATGAAGTGGTGATGAGGTAGTAAGTTGTTTGCTTTTTAGTTTAGTGGAAGCTTTCTCCCTCTTTTGGAAAGAAAATTATGCCGGCAATATGTAAATAGAGAAAAACGAAGAAAATTGTTAGGATTTCAATTGGAATCCCTGATTTTCGAAAACCACTTGGAAAACCCAAAACTTACAAAAAGAAGAACGATCTTCATGAAGACATTAACTCGAAAAAGGTAACAAGACATGATAGGAAAATTCATTGTTCAAACTGATGTCAAGCTAGTCATAATAAAACCAAATGCGAGAATGAAACAAAAATACATCTACCGAAGAATAAGCGAGGCCATCCACGTAAGAACCTCCAAGAGGTGAGTTGATTTCTTTTAACAATTTTCACATTTTATATATTTAAACATTCTCTGTTATTATTTATTTTGTGCATCTGTTGTAGATACTTGTTCGTAAACCTCCAAGATCAGCTCGTAGCACAGGTCCAAATACAATTCCATAGGTTTCTTCAAAGGCAATTGAAATTAGAGCCTTACTCGGATCCATAATATTTGATGTTTTTCAGATGATTATTCTACAAACTAACCCATTATAATATTATAATTAATTTTTGAGCTCCCAAAAACTAAATATGGTATTTTTTTTTGTTATTGTCACAAATGCACACTTGATTTAATTAAGCAAGAACACCATGCATAGCGCGATCTGTCTCTAGTAATCTTAGAAAGCAAATTAATTAGCAACCACCAGGACCTCCAAAGAAGACGGCAGAGTTCCAAGGTGAGTCCCACGGATTTGACACATATTTTGCATTATAACATTTTGGTTGATCTGTGTACACGGCAACACCAATTGTTTAGTAACTGCCCCTGAACCATCGTTCACCCTAATAACGTTGACAAAAGCCGCTCTTTTGTAACCTTCTTGTGCAAAACTTCCACTTCCCATTGGTGGGCTCTTCTCACCGATTGGACTGTACACTTCTCCTCCCCATGATGCATATGATGCTTCTTCAGCTAAGCCTTGTGGTGTGAACAAGTTTTTAGGCCAGTAACCAATTTTCTCATTATCGTAATATAACGACCAGTCCCCTGACTCCTGTTTACAACAAGGGTTTTACATTACAAATCAGAATTGCTATTACAAAAATGATAGTTTTATGTGGTTACCTTAACTATTGTGACATTAATGTTATACTGCCAGCGATCTCGAGAGGAAGTTGCACCAATAGATATTCCAAGTGAGATTAACCGGCTGACTTGGATGAAACCAGGACATTGCATATCGAAACATCCTGTCTTCTTGTATCCATCAGCCTGTTCATACGCAATTATGCGTGTGACACATAAAAATAGACAACAACAGTAAAACAAGTTTGAACAACAACAACTTACTGTCCAATAACTGTACAAGCTATTTTCTTTATATCGTGTTGGATCGACCCGCCAACCGACTTGGATACTATTGGTCTGGCGAGAGACCAAAACGCGTGCAAGACTATATTGGCGAGGTGAAACAGGAGGATCCCATAAGTTAACGATTCCACGGGCTCCAAAAACTTTGCCTCTATATTCTAGCCCTGCAGACTAATTAAGATTTGGAAAAGAATTTTTAAAGATCATATATACAAAACTTTAGATTTTTAGAGTTTACTTAAAACACCATTAAAAAATTGTTCCAAAAATATCATCATTATTTCCAAAAAATACCGCTATCATTTTTTTCTAAAATTTCACAAACATTTAAAATGATTTTTAAAGGTCTACAATTTAAATTTTTATGTTTGATTTTAAAATTTTGTGTTTATGATTTAATGATAAAGTTTTTTGGTTTATTTTATAGAGTTTGAGACGTAAAATTCTGGTTTAGTTTATGGTATTTTTAGAAAAATTAGGTTAGTGTTACTTCTTTAAAGAAAAAAGAAGTTGTGATAGTATTTTTGAATAAAAACTTATTTTAATAGCTATTATTTTTGGGAATTACTTTTAAATTAATTATATGAGGCAATTAAAAGACTACTTACATGATGACCATTGCCATTGGTTCCCCCAAACCCCGCAGATTTCAACCGATGTGCGTTGATGAGATCTTGCTTTGAAACTCTCTTGATGATCACTGTCCCGTTTGGGCATTCAAATTGCCAAGGAATAATATTTGTTTTTGAAACCACTTTTGGATTCACCTATAGTTTTGTTAATATTTTAGGTCATGCTTCACATTATTAATTCACATATCATAAAAAGATAAAATAAAAATAATAATAAGAACCTGAATGGTGTGAATGTGATTCTTCAGCAATGGGTGATCAAAGGCGAGTTGCTTATTAAAGTCAACGCAGTCAAAGATATCGCCCTGCTCTGTCTGGTTATAAACAAATAATGTGTATTTTACTCAAGAAATTCGTGAAAATAAAATCATATCTTTTTATGTCACTAGTTTTTCATATAAGAGAAAACCAAAAAAATAAAATAAATAGAGATATAAACATATATTAACAAATTTTACACCAAATTATGGTGGTCTAGTGATAACATATAGAGATGAGTTTTCTTATACTGTGGGCTCTTTTTATTTGGTACTAAGTTTTTTTAAAATAAGAATATCGGGTACACTAAAGATTATAGATGGAATATATAAAACTCTAGGGGTTTAAAAAAGAAAAATACACAATCCTAAGGCACGACAAGTCAATACTCTACTTTAGAGTCCACGTAACAACAAAAATAATCTCAAATATCAGCTTTATAAAACTTACCAATGTCAAATCCAAATCAGTTTCAATGAATACATCAATATCAACTAAATCAACAACTACAACGTTTGAAGCAGAAAATACTACGAAAATTACTTGGGAGTTTACTAAAAGTAAATAAGAGACTGAAGCAAATGGTAACAATAGGACAAAGACTTTAGAAATCTGAAGATTTCATCACCATTATAAGGCGGTAAGCATAATTCTGAAATTGTTGCTGGTTAGGATGCCAAATTAAAGTTAGTTACATATGAATTCAGAAGTAGATATTTTGGCATAATTGAATTCATGTCATGATTATTTGTTATTCCCCTTTATATTATCTTTTTCGGTATTTATTGTCATTTGATCCGTTGTTTTCTCTATTGGAGAAAAAGAGTAAATCTATACTATAAAAGATGAAGAGAGATTTTCATAAGATGGTACCTCATCACTTTTTTTTTATTAATTATATTTCTTTTTAAAATAAAATAGTAAAATTAAATTTGTTTCATTTATTTGGTGTTTGAAAATTTCTTCAACAATTTTATTGACTTTGAACTTCATACACTTTAATAGATTCCCATGATAATTTTACAAAAAATATTTTGTGAATAGAACTAAACTAAATAAAAATTAATTTTAAAATAGATCAAAAAATTAAAATTAAAAAAAATAAAAATTGAAGGGAGTCTCTCCCATGATGACACATCATCGTTTAAGAGCAAATAAAAAGTTGACATGTGTCAATTAATTAAACATATAAATTAGTTAATACCTCTTTTCTTCTAAAAATCTTTAAAGCATAATATACAAAACGGAATTAAATTTAAATTATTTTGATAAAAAATAAAATATTGTATAATATTAAGTTCGAAATTACGATTTAAAATTTTATTTCGCTTGATTTAATTTTTATCATCATCGAGTTAGCAATGATTCATCAATCTCAATGCAACTAAAAAAACAAGCAAGATATCAAACTGAAAAAATATAACATCAAAAAATTGAGAAAATGAAATTAAAAAGTCATAACATTTTTTAAAAATTATCGAAGATAACAAATCCATCATGTATAAAGAGAAGTAGACGATGAAAATAGAAAAAACCAAACGAAATAGAAGATAAAATAAATGAAAGACATTTGAAAACAAAAGTTTACTATGGTAAATTAACAAAATTTAAATTATTGTAATACTAAAATTTGGATAAATGAAAAGATATCAGAGAGCAAATAGATACTCGGAAAATAATGTATAGAAAAAATCAATCACATGAGAATATTAATAATTCAATCATTAATCTAATAAGTATTGTATATCAATAATTTTTCTTTGGAATCTAAACTAAAAAAAAAATGCACGTTGTGCGGATTCTCTTCTAATATTATTAAAAGTAAAAAATCATGGATGGTTTAGCATTGCACCAATCTAACTACGCTTTTATATTAGATTGATCATGTTATTATTATGCCTTTTATATCATTGTAAGATCATATCATGTTCGTTTACATATAGGAGTTTGGAACTTGTGTTTGAATTGCCAAAACTGCAAAAGTCTTGAAATCTTTTTAGATCAATGCTTTTTTGTTAAACCGAGTGTCTCATAAGTTTTTGCAACACACTATCTAAAATGAACCCATAACTATTAATGTTAAAAAAGGATGTAAGGCCCAATATAATTAAAAGGATAATTAGCAAAAAAAGATAATTGGCATTAGGGTCGGTTAATATTTAATCCTCTTTTCCCTTTTTTAAAAAAAAGGATAATTAGCAAAAAGTTAGAAGTCCAAATTGGTAATTTAACATCTGAAACTTTGTGTATATATACGCATGTGTTTAATCTCTACCATCGAAAACCCTCGCTAAAAATATCAAAGTTACAATCGTTTGTTTTAGTCGTCTTCTGCAACTTCATTGAGAGAGAGATATAAAAGTCAATAAGCGACAATGTTGGTGTACCAGGATCGTCTCACCGGTAAGCTCAATAAATTGTTTTAAAGTCTCTCGTTGTTGTTACCAATCGGCGTAATGTATATCTCGTTGAGATTTTCGTTAGATTTTATGTGATCGAAACTTGGGTCTAGCGTCAATTTTTCGTTTCTTCGCGTCGACAATTCAAATTCCGTTGAAATTGTAGGGTTTTTTTTTGTGTTAGTTATTGTGATTAATTAGATTGTGATGCTTTTATGTACCTATTTTATTTAATGGATTTGATTATGCTTAAGCTTGATGACACTTTGTTAATTAAGCTCGATATGATCGAATGAAGTCCCTAAAGGTTTTTGGGTGTATTGATATTACAGGTGATGAGCTTTTGTCTGATTCTTTCCCTTACAAGGAGATTGAGAAAGGTGTTCTTTGGGAAGTTGAAGGACATGTACGTGTGCTATCAAACCTTATCTCCATGCAACAAAGTTGCCGAAATTTTGTTCGACTTTTTTTGTGTTTTATTTGCTCATTGTGTATCTTCTTTTGTATTCTTATATGCAGTGGACTGTTTTGGGATCTCTGGAGGTTAACATTGGTGCCAATCCATCTGCTGAAGGTGATTGTGAGGATGAAGGTGTTGATGACCAAGCTGTTAAAGTTGTTGACATTGTTGACACTTTCAGACTTCAGGTTTGTTTTTGTCTGCTTCTATTAAAATCATGTCACATTCTTGTCTCTGTTTCGCACTGATGTTGTTACTTAACTATCCTTGTTATATATGTAAAGGAGCAACCACCTTTTACAAAGAAGGACTTCATTGGTTACGTGAAGAAATACATTAAGCTTTTGACACCGAAGCTCAACGAAGAAGAGCAAGAAGCCTTCAAGAAGGGTATTGAAGGAGCTACCAAGTACTTGCTCTCAAAGCTCAGTGACCTCCAATTGTAAGTTTCTCCAATCATATTTGTTACTATACTCTCCTTTTGTTTTGAAATCTCATTCTATATATGGTTGTTTTTGGATGCAATTATTACAGCTTTGTTGGGGAGGGGATGCACGATGACAGCTCTTTGGTCTTTGCTTACTACAAGGAAGGAGCAACTAACCCAACATTTTTGTACTTTGCACATGGCTTGAAGGAGATCAAGTGCTGAGACACAAGCAGCGACTCTTTAATTTTTTTTTTGTCTTGTGCTTTGCTTTTTCTTTTCTTCTCATCATCTCTGTTGGAAATTTCTTAAAACTTATACTATTTGATTTTTTTTTAGACTTTACATCTTCTTCTAGTGTTTTTTTTTTGTCTGCAAATGATTTCATTCCACCTTAAAATGAATAGTACAGACCAGTTTGCATTTCTATGATTCATACAACAAACTTATTCAGAATAACGGCTAACTTAAAATGGGTGGGTACGGGAACGGGGCAGAAACGGGTACGGAAACGGCGACAAAAAACGGCTAACTTAAAATTTTTAGAAACGGGTACAGTATAGGTACGGTAGTATTCAAAATAGTACCATGTCTAGGAATATTTCTAAAATAAACTCTATACTTTATTTGATTTAATGAAAACATGTGTAAAATATATAAATAAAAATCAAAAGATATTTAAAATCCACCTAAAGAATACAATTTTTTTTTTGTTGTACTTTAAAAGAAATTTTGTTGTACTAAAGAATACAAATTGTACCGAGAAGTTTCTGAAATATCTCCATAAAGTATTTTACGGGGACGTTTCAGGTACGGAAACGACTAACTAAATAAAGTACTCGTGCTACATAGTTTATTCTGTATCCAGTAGGACTGGTTCTAGCTTGCTTTGCCAATTTATCTGCTCTTGCATTTCGATCCCGTGCTCAAGTCATGCTTTTTGTTCATCAACTCCTTTATGTCATCCAATTATGTCCTTATTCCGCAGATGCCTTTTATAAGAGCATGCCCATTGAGGAATTATAAGAGGTTTTTAAGGGGGTTCATACACTACCCAAGGAAACCAAGCTCTCTTGAGCTCTTCCGTAAGAACTCGGATCAAGCACTATTTCGCGGGTCCCACGACACGTGGCGAGCCTCTCCCAAGTTTGCTAATGGGGATGCTCTTAGCTAAAGATCTCTCTTGCTTGGTTTCTTCACTATTCGCGGGCTCCACTTACACGTGACGGTCTACGATTGGATGAAAAATGTTTTTTTTGTTTTTCTTTTAAATCTGAAAGAAAAAAAATAATTTAAAATGCATTAGTTAAGGATTCCTCGTGAATCCACTATTGTGCATGCTCTAACCCTCCTTTCTCAACCTCCATTCAATTTCCTTAAATAAGAGTGTAGATTGAGGCTATCTTCTTCAAGCGCTTAACGCTGTGGTTACTAACTCATATCGAGTATCCACGCAAGTCTATTAACAAAAGAAAATTTTTGGATTCAGATTCGGATAAACTTTATACTTTAATCTTACGGTGGTTTATTTCTTGCTCTTTTGGAATATGCTTCATAATGATAGGGTTGCTCGTTTGGTTGTCGCAGGTTCCTGCGTCTGCGGCTGCGACAATATAATTTGAATAAGTTTGTTCGTTTGGTTGTCGCAGGTTCCTGCGTCTGCGTCTGCGTCTTTCTACGACTGCGTCGACTTTCTGCGTCTGCCAAACGAACAACAAAACCTGCGTATGCGTCAACTTTCTGCGGCTGCGTCAACTTTTTGCGTCTGCCAAACGAACAACAATCAAACGAGATTGCCGCAGCCGCAGAAAACTGCGGCAACCAAACGATTTCTGCGGCTACCAAACGAACAGCACTGATATGTTTTACGTTTTTTCTATTATAAATGTACTTTATCCTTTACGAAAAATAAGAAAAAAAAGGCCGTGGTGATATTATCACATGGCCATGTTATATCGTCACAGGCAAAAAATTCTAGCACTCTATGATGATATATAAAGGTGAGATTTCAAGAACTAGAAGAAAATGTAGTGGCAGATAGATTAACATAGAAACGATGCTCGTAAGTTATAAATTATTATGTTAAATTGGATAAACAAATTAGGGAATGTAGATGTTGAAAGAAAAAAATTGAACTAAAACGGTTGGGATAATATTTAGTTGTTGTCGTTGAGTCTAACGAAAAATTCTCTACGAATGTCCGGTACATTCACATCCCACGTGTGTACCTAGTAGAGATGTGTAACTCTTGGTTTTAGATGTATGTGACAAATCATAAATGTAGTCATAACAATAATGTATGTGTGTGTGTTTGTTCTATGATTATTACAACCTACGAGTCTATGGTGAATGTATATGTTATTTTCATCGTAAGGGCATCCGTATTAAGCGAGCAACAAGCAAATAATTGCTCAAAGCAAATTTTTAAAAATTTAACAAATCATGGGGGCAGACGCATGGGGTACTCATGCTCTAGATTCCTCCATAGACTATGTGTGATTCTTTTTTTTTTTTTGCACAGACTATTATATGTGTGATTATTTCCTACTTTACATAAGATATTCTTCATAAAGTTGATAACAATTAATTGGTAGAGAAGCCGTGGCTGAGAAAAGTTAGCCATTTACAATTTGCAGTATAGAAAAAAGAATTTAGTTTCTCAACATGAACTCTCTTTAAATGATGTTGTAACATTATTAGTGCTAAAAGAAAAACTCTCTTTGTGTATACTTTTTTGATACGTCTCTCTTTGTGTATATTATATAAATGTATGTATGCTTTGTGTGGACAAGAGGACAACCAAAAATGCGTTGGTACGTATTGTGTCTCAAGTAAAAGGAAACGTGATTTGGTCGGTTTGACATTGCTCCAACTCTCTTGTCTCTAATGTATTTAAAATGTCATTAATCTTTTTCTTCAACGTTTCTTTGTTCCTTTCGTGTTTTGGCTAAAACTTCTGACAAATGATCAAGTCCCTCTATTAAGTAATATCGACTTCTTAAAGGTTTATTGACATACATGGCCACTTATAAACAGTAAGAAAAGAGATAGATAATAATGGTAAGGTGCACAAAAACTAGAGACCAACTTTGTTATAACGGATATATAAAGGGAAATAACTCTGTTTATACTTATTACTTAATAAGAGCAATCCTTTTGATCGAAATGCTTTAGGCTAAAGCAAAAGCTTTTTGATTCAAAAGAAAGTAACCCACAAGCCATGTCGGCCCCTTTTCTCTACTTTTGCATACGCTTGTCATCATATTTTATACGGATAATACAATATAACCACAAGTACTATATATATATGCATAATTTTCATTTATGCATTCAAAATCATTCAAAAATGTGACTGCAGAATGTAGTTTACTGGATTCCGTTAGAATCATTGTTATCTCACTAATTAGTAAACTAAAATTAGATAAACTAAAATTAGTAAAATTGTGAAGCCCTCGTTTATAGAGTCATGATGAAAGTTTATAATAAATCTATAAATCAGAACTTCAAAACCTTTTCGAAATAGTGCTCTCAACCATCGGACATGATGAACTCGCGGGTCTAGACAAGAGCGTTAGGTTACATGAAAACGCAAAGGTTACAAAAATATCGTTGTAAACGGAAAATAAGATTCAGGGAATACTGAAACTATAATTGTATCACCGTCTTATCAAATATAATATGGGCCAAAAGAAATTATTTAGATATATAATAAATAGTGGTATAAGATTATTATCATTATCAAGTACTACAATTCCAAAAGTTATGGCATACATGTCTAGAAAGTAGAAGGAAAACTCAAGTTATTTTCCTCGGACAGTTTTAAAATTTCGTTTATTTATTAGCATACACATTAACTGGTCCAAACCCATCATATCCTTAAATATATAGCATAGTTGAAAAATTATAAGATGCACACATGGTAATCATAAAATGCATATATGGTATTTAATCCCCCATGATTATTATTTTTAGATGTTATTTAAACCTATCAATTTATATGATCGTGTCATAATCTAAGTAAATACACCGATAGATTACAAAGATTTCAACGGGAAAACGACCTATTTCTCCACGAACAGTAACCATATAGCACCAATTCCCCACGAGAATTTTACTTAAAACCAATTGCCCACATATGTGAATTTAAATGCCTCTTTCCCCCCAATT
>OVAN01016115.1:0-10820 GCA_900406275.1 Anastatica hierochuntica
TGCCTTTACTATTTGCTTTATTTATTGCTTTCTTTTTATGCCTATTGTTCACTATCACCCAATTGCTAGGATAGATCTAGTAGAGACTTGTGACACCTCTTGCTAGATTGCTCCCTAGACTAGTATCCCTAGAGTGACTCTCTTTGTTTAAACTCTCCTAGGCATTTCAATCCTTGGACGATACTTCNTAGTTAGGTCTATACAAATTTTATTAAAACTCGACCTCCGTCAGGTGTACTCGAAGAGCAGAGAGGAACACGCTCGACACTTAAGGATTGTGCTCAACAAGTTGAGGGAACAGAGGTTGTATGTTAAGCTCAGTATGTTCAGTTTTTGGCAAAAGGATATAAGATTCCCAAGCCATATTGTCTCAGTTAAGGGAGTTTTCATTGATCCAGAAAAGATAATTGCAATCACTGGTTGGCCAACAACGTCAAGCGCCACAGAGATCCAAAGTTTTCTAGGCATGGCAAAATCCCACCGAAAGTTTGTTAAAGGATTTTCTAGTTGGGACAAACAATTAACTAGCCTAACCAGGAAGGGGGTTAAATTTGAGTGGGAAAAGGATTGCTTCGAGAGTTTCCACGTCCTAAAAGAGTGGTTGACGCAGACACCAATTTATATAGTTGCCAAAGACGGGGGACCCATATCAGGTTTATATGGATGCATCTGGAATAGGTTTTGGATGTGTGTTAATGCAGAATGAAAAGGTGATCGCCAATGCATCGCGCCAGTTGAGGCCTCACGAACATAATTACCCTACTCACGACCAAGAATTAGCGGCAGTCGTCTTCGCATTAAAGATTTAGAGAGCCTACCTGTACTGAGTAAGGGTTCAAATATTTATGGATCACAAGAGTTTGAAGTACATCTTCACCCAGCCAGACTTGAACATAAAGCAGAGAAGCTGGTTAGAGTTATTGGCATATTATGATCTTGTGAATGCCTACCATCCTGATAAAGCCAATCAGGTAGCATACCCCTTGAGTAGGCGAAGAATCGATGTAGCAGAGTCAAGGGAGACTTAAGAATTGGTGGAAGTGGTGGTGAACCTCCGGTTGTGCATATCTGTAGTAGAGGAGAATTCTGTCTGGATGGAAGAAGTTAACAAGGTTGCTCTTCTATGGAGAATTAAGGGTGCTGAGGAGAAGGGTGAGCAAGTCAAGGACATGGTCGAGAAAGGGGTAGCAGGATATCATGTAGAAACCAATGAGATGATCATGTTTTGGAATAGAATCTACGTATTAAACGACCCGGAACTAAAGAAGGAGATATTGCATATTGCTCACTGTTCGAAATTCTTCGTCCACACAGGAGGCACCAAAACGTATCAAGGAATGAAGAGATATTACCATTGGAGCAGTATGAAGAATGATGTCGCTACCTTCGTGAAACAATGCCAGACGTTCAAGTTGATAAAATCATAGCATCGAGTATCAAGTGGGCTAGTACAGGACCTGCCATTGCCAGAATTAAAATGGGACATGATAACCATGAATTTTGTTACCGGATTTCTTGGCACAATGGGCGACATGAATGCAATTTGGGTAATTGTGGACCAATTAACAAAAAGTGCTAATTTTCTACCAATAAAGAAAACATATGGGGTAGGTCGTCTAGCGCATAAGTACATCAACGAGGTTTTCATACTGCACAAAGTACCAGTCAGCATCCGATCAGACAGAGACGTCAAGTTCACGTCCATGTTTTGGGAAACATTTCAAAAGGTCTAGGGGACAAGGGCAAACCCCAATACAACCTATCATTTGCAGACAGACGGCCAGTCGAAACGGACCATCCAGACCCTGGAAGATATCCTGAGGGCATGTGTACTAGAGCAGGTAGGTAGCCTGTTAAAGTACTTACCATTGGTGGAGTTCGCGTACAACAATAGCTACCACGCAAGTATAGGGATGCCACCCTATGAAACGTTATATGGGAGACCATGTGGAACACCCCTATGTTGGTCCAAAGTAGGGGAGAGTCGTCACCTAGAGCCAGAAATAGTTCAGGACACGGAAAAGCAAGTGACTTTTCTAAGAGAGCGGCTAAAGGAACCCCATGACCGCTAGAAGAGTTATGTAGATAACTTTAGAAAGGACCTCAAGTTCGAAGTGGAAGTTCAAGTATACGTGAAAATGAGAAACTTCAAAGGAGGGAAGCATGGTAAAGGTACGAAGAAATTAAGACCAACATATATGGGACCGTACCCCATCGTCCAAAGGATAGTAGTTGTCGCCTATAAGTTAGTCCTGCCACAAGAATTAGCAGACTTCCACGACATCTTTCATGTATCAGTTATAAGGAAAGTACTAAGAGAACCAAAAATGATTGTGCCTGCAACGCTAGTGGATCTGCCAAGAAACTTGTCAGTAGAAAGTCAACCTGAGAAATTTCTTGAAAGAATGGAAAAAGAACTTTTGGAAAGAAGGTAGTCATGGTCAAAGTTAACTGGAAGAGTGACCTGTTCCAGGAGGAGACCTGACAAGAGGAATGTGAACTCAGGAAGGATTACCCTGAACTGTTTGACAATTTCAGAAGGCAACCGAAAAATGGCCAAGATTCGAGGACGAATCCCGTAAAAGTGGGGGAGAATTGAAACGACCTTGTTCTGGTCCATCAAGGAAATAGAAGTTCTGGCTCGCAAAGCTCAATAAGGGGAGCAAACATTGTCTCGAGAAACGCACCCCAAAACGCATCCGAAAACTCTATCAAAATCCCAAGAGAATCCGAGATCCTGTAAAACCCCTATTCACCCGCCGCATCTCTCCTCTCTCCACGAGCCATCGCCGCCTTCTCCTTCCCATGAGAGTCACCCCCGTTATAGTCTCTCTCTCTCCTTCTCGCGAACCAAAGCTGCCGTCGAGCTCTGCTGCGCTGTTGTGTCACTCGATCGCCTAGCCTCCTCTCCATCCCGAGGCTCTGATCTCTTCTCTGATGCCGCCTTCTCTCGCAAATCTGGAGACCCATGGTCCTTCCTCCGCACCGTCTTCTTTTGTGATCCCCGGGGATCGCAGATCGCCATTGTCATCGCTCCACTCACGAACGCCGATGCCAACTCCGATCACTCTCCGAGAATCACCGCCGTCCGAAGCTTCTCCACTGTGAGTCGCGTCCCCGTCATTGCCGAGAAGATCTGTGAGAGTCGCAATGTCGAGTTCCCGTCTATCTGACTTTATCATCGGTTTCCCGCGTGTTCCTCGGTAAGCTCGGTAAGTAGAAATTACCATTTGCCCTTTTCTCGGGATTCCATTTTGACACTCTGGAGGCCTTCTATGCGAGTCGTTCTGGGATTCGTCCGCCTCCCCTTGAGAGAAGAGATTTTCAGATCAAGACTGGTCTCATTAACTTGGTGCAGCAGAACCAGTATCATGAGTTGCCATCTCAGAACCCTATGCACCATCTGGATAGGTTTGAAGCCATCTGCAATACTATTCAGCACAACGGAGTACCTGCTGATGCTCTGAAATGTAGGTTGTTCACTTTCTCTCTGAATGTTAAAGCTACAAGATGGTACAATAGTCTGGAGCCTGATTCTCTTAGGATTTGGGACGAGATCAAGGCTACCTTCCTTGGGTATTTCTTTAGTAAATCGCGGTCTATGTCTGTGAGGAACAAGACTGCAGGATTTCACCAATTGAATGCTGAGAGTTTTCATGCAGCTTGGGAGAGATTCAGAGAGTATCTGAATGATTGTCCTCATCATGGGTTCACAGATAGGAATCTCCTCAACATTTTCTACAATGGAGTTGAGGAGAAGTATTAGAACGCGATGGAAACTGCTAGTAATGGGGATTTCAGTACCAAGAATGTGCAGGAAGCTTATGAGTTGGTGAATAAAATGGCAAATAGTCAGGCTAATCGCAGATCGGACTATGAGCGTGGTAGAGGAGTTGTGTCATCTGATGCAAAGAGAATTGATGATCTGCAGTCAAAGCTCAATGAGCTAATGAGGAGAGATCAGCAGAGTGTAAACTTCGTTGGCGAGCAGAATGAAGCACCTATGCTTCAAGAGTAGAAGATGGGGCATATGTACCAGGAGTAGATGTTTGAGGAGGCAGATGTGAATTACATTGGTGGTCAGGGAAACTTCGGTAATAGAGGTTTCAATCAGCAAAATCAGTTCCAGAACAAGCCGTACAATCAAAATCAGAGTGTCTTCAACTNCGGCTTCGGGAACAGTGGCTATCAGCAGAAGTAGTTTGGTCCAGGAGGATTCAAGAACAACTATCAGTCGGGGTACCAAAATCAGAACCAAAGACAGTCTTCTGCATCTTCTGAAGATAACGATCCGAAACAAATGATCCACCAAGTGCTGAAAAATCAGACTAAGTCTGCTGCGGAGATCAATCAAAAAATCGATGGCATGTACAGTAACCTCAATAGGAAGTTTGAGGCCTTGAGTGTTCGAATAAAGATGCTGGAAACACAAATTTCTCAGACTTCTCCTAGCAATAGAGCTCCTCCAAGTGTTATTCCATGCAAACAAGAGAAGAATTCAAAGGAATTTTTCAATGCTATCAGGGTTCAGAGCGGAAAAACGACTGAAAGTTCGTCTCGGGCAGAGATCGGTTGATCCCTACCCCTGGATCGGTCGATCCATGTCCCAGAAGCCCATAGTAATTTGCGAGATTTTGCGATAGATCAATCGCCTGAAGCGATCGATCGATCGATCTAGAAAACAAGACAAGGATCAATTGATCTCTGTCTCCGGATCGATCGATCCCTGTCCTTAAAGGAGGGTATCTAATTCTGGAGAAAAAGACAAGGATCGATCGATTCCTGTCCTTCGATTGATCGATCCCTGTCCTGACAGATATGTATCGAATTCTCGCGATGAAACGAATGCACAGGAGGTTGAGGATGAGTATGTACCACCCCCACCCTATGTTCCCAAGCCTCCATACCCTTCCAGACCCCGTCAAAAGATCAAGGAACGCGAGTATGAGAAACTTAACAATCTCGTTGGTGAATTACATGTGCGATTGCCTTTCGTTGATGCAGTTAAGATGGTACCATCTCTTAAGAGGTATATGAAGGAGATTCTATCAGATCGCATGACCCTGGAACAAGGTGTATCGGTTCTTACTGCGGAGTGTAGCGCAGTTCTTCAGAATATTATACCAGAGAAACGCGAAGATCCTGGTCCTTTTGTCCTACCTTGCAGGAATGGATCACTTACCTTCGAGAGATGTCTGTGTGACTTGGGCTTTGGAGTTAGTTTGATGTCGTTATCTGTCTCGCAGAGGCTGAATATGGTAATTTATAAGCCCATGAAGATGTCTTTATACTTGCAGATCGATCAGTTGGCAAGCCAATAGGTATTCTCGATAACATTCCTATTTGTGTTGGTAAAGGCTATGTATACACTGATTTCGTAGTCTTGGAACTCAATGAAGAACCCAAGGATCCTATCATCTTGGGTAGACCATTCTTATCTATTGCTAGAGCGATGATTGTTGTTCAGAATGGTCAGATTGATCTGCAATTGGGTAAGCGAGATGTGCGTTTCAATCTTGAGAAGTCAACCAAGAAGCCTACCATATATGGGCAAACACTTTGGGTTGACACATTGACTGAGGTGATTGAGGAGGCTCTGGAAGAACCTCATACCAAGGAATCTTTTCAGATATCCTTATCTCGGATTGATGAAGAGAATGGTCTATTGAGTAAAGACACAATGGTGACTACCGAAAAGAATGACGTCAAAGAAGTCCTGGATGGACACGTTCATTCTACAGTGAGAAAACTCAAGACCAAAAAGAAGGAGAAGGTGAAGCAGAAAGAGCACAATGCTGATGAAAGTTCAATGCTGACTTTGATCCTTCTTGGATGCGATGGAAGCGTTATTGAGTACAAGGTCAAGCATAAAGGAAGATTCATACCTTTCTCCAAGGTCAGAGCCATCATTACGCCTGAGTTTAAAGAGAAAGGCGCAGCTGCTGTGAAGAATGCGATGAGTAGCATCCTTGAGTTGAAGGTCTTCGCTGGTGGAGCTTGCTTCAGGCCGATTTCCAAAGCCTTTCCAGACTGATCCATAGTCACTACAGTCAGGCTCGTGACTTTAAACAATCGCTGAGTGGGAGGCAATCCACTACGTATCTTTCATTTTAATTTTAGTTAGTTCTGTAATTTTTTGGTTTTTGAGTTTTTGTTTTTGGTGCTTTTTACGTTTTTCGTCTTTTTAGCCTTTGAATTGCAGTAAAAGATCACAAACAGACAGACAGGGATCGGTCGATCCCTGTCTTGGATTGCTCGATCCCTGTCTCAGATTAGAGGCTATTTCACACGTTTTCAGGTAAGTTTGCTTTTTCCATTTTATTTTCATTTTATTTTTATTTTTATTTGCTACTTACCCCTTCCTTTTATTTGTTTCACACCGAAACGGTGTGAGATAATTCTGGGGGAGGTTACTGATGTATTTTTGTTTTTCTTTTGGTGTTCTTTGAGTTATTTTTATGTCTTTTATCGAGTTAGTTTATGGTTTTGTTTATGCTTCATGATCATTTTAGACTATTATCTATGCGCATTGCCCTTTATTTTATATCTTCATTGAACATTTATTTGGACTTTTAGCGCAGGCAAACCAGAGTAACTCATGACCAAACTCCCCACCAGAAATCTCTGGAACCCAGACTTTTGTCTGAAATGTTTTTAACTCTATCTTGTTTAGCTTACTAATGAATTTTAAATACTTTGATCTTTGAAATTTAAAATCAGGAATCAAACCCCATCATTAAGGATTACATCCCCATTTTTCTACCATCCTTTTCGGTAATCCTGAGTGACCAGACTCATCTTTAGTCTGGCACCACACCCTTGCCTTATCTCCTTGATTCTTAATGCATCTCTTTTTCATCTTATGTGCACACATGTGTAAAAACAATGGAGAGAATAGGGTAGACATGATCCCTCTAATTGCTTAGGTAGGATTGAACATTTAGGTGGTTTAGACACGGTCCTGAGTGTCTGATTTCTCGGTGTTTGGTCTTTAGGTGGTTTAGATGGATATGTTGCATTTCTTCGTGTTGTATGGGTGTTATAGAATTTAAAAATGTCATTAGTATGCTAATTCGAACAAGGTTTTCATACTAAAAAAACGAAAATTTTATTTTATTTTTACATATCTGGTTTAGAAATTAGCATTAGCATATTGTTATGTTGATTATTTTCACCCTAATGAATGAACATATCTGGTTTATTTTCTGATTGGTTGTTTGTACTTGGGTAGTTAGGGGACATGGATATCAATATACTCTTTCTCTCCTGCGATTTTGCATATTGTCTTGCATTTCTGACGCAGTTTTGATACCCCAAACACTCTGAGCCTCACCACTAAAAAGCTTTGAATGCGTAGCCTGATTCCTTGATAATAAGTTCTTTGGTGAAAAGTTTCACGCCCTTCTTAATTGAATTTAGAGAGTTATTAACATGGACGCTGAGTTTGCAGGTCTAGATTTTAGAGTATGGATGGGCTTGGGAGGTTATGCAGCAATTCTTGAGGAGAATGTTCTAACTGTTCTGAGTCTTTATGGTTAGCGAAAGTAGTGCAGTGTAATGTTTTCTGAAAGCATGCGATCCATTGGTTTTTGAGTTTCTTTCCCCGCAGACTTAGTCTTTGTTTCCTTTACTTGAGGACAAGCAAAGATTCAAGTCTGGGGGATTTGATGTGTCAGTATTTGAGTAGGTTTTTAGTACGGTTTTCATCCGAGATCTATGGTTTTTAGTATGTATTCAAATTGATTTGGCGCGGTTATGTGTTCTTTGTTGTTTTTACTGGATTCGAGCTTGAATGTGCGAAAAGGAAGCATTTTGGATGGATTTCAAGCCTCGAAGGAAGTGTTCGTTAAAAGCTAAAAAATACCCAGAAGTTTGAACACAGATCGACCGATCCAGACATGGATCGATCGATCCCTGTGCTGATCTGCGGACCGATTTTACGAAGAACCAGACCGAACTTATTTCGAATCGAATTTCACCTAAAAGACCTAGACTTGAGTTTTTCCTTTCATAATGCAGTTATTGAGATTTTGAGAGGAGAGAGATTGAGTTTGTATCCTAGGGAGAAGAAGCATCTTAGTTCTTCGATTGAGAAGCTTTCGGAACCCTAGTTACTTTTATTAATGCAATATACGATCATGTCACTCAATTTGATTTGTGTTTTTCATTATCTATGAGTGATTAGTCTGTTCGTTGGGTTTAGTGTTCTCACAAAGGGGATTCATGATTTGTTGATATAGAATTGCATGATTAGGGATATTATCTAATGGATCTTCATCTATTGTTAATCGTAATGCATGAAACTGAATTGATCACTTAGTTTCTGATCTTAGGATTTTTAACTGCTGGAAGGTGAATGTTTAAATGCCTGAAAGAATTATAGATGAGCAATTCTTCTTAAGCCAACGGAAGTTGATGCTTAAGTGAATTGTGAACCTATCAAATCTATTAGTAATGCATGACTAGAAATCGAGAGTCAACGGAAGTTAGTCTCGAGCTTTTTGGTGCATAAGGCGCTGATACTACGGAAGTAGATCAATTCTAGATTAGATTTTGAGTTGAAGACGGTTCTTAATCTCTTCACTAATCTGTAGCTTAAGTCAACAGTGAAATGTTTCCCTGAGAATATCCGATGCCCAACACTTCTTTGAATTCTTTACAACCTCGTTTCTTTATGCGTTTCCTGTGCTCTCTTATTTTCTATTTTGCATCATCTCTACCAGACATCTTTTTAGTCTTAGCCCGCTTTTTAATTTTAACTCTTCGTGTTACCTTTGGTCTCTGTGGATTCGATCTCGAACCACTACAACGTACATCTGTGCACTTGTAGTGTTATCTCGGGTGAAAACCTGGGCCTATCAGGACTCCGGATGCTAACTTTGGAAACTCCTCCTACTAATAACCTGGGAGAAAGAGGAAACCCAGCAGCAACGGGGACCTAGGACCAAAACCTCGCTCAAGAGCAAGAAGACTTGATGGATACAGAAGAGCTGCAAGCCGCAGGCCTCGCCCCACTCTCTGACGAGGCCAGTCGAGTTGAGCAGATGTTCTCTAGCAAATTTGAGGCGTTGCAGTCGGTGATCAAGCGACTTCCGGGTTTTGCACCTCCTCTGCGGAAAAGTTCCCTAAGCTCTTACGCGGACACTCCTTTCTCAGAGGATATCGCTCTCACCGATATGCCCAAGAAGTTCACCTTCCCATTCATCAAGGCGTACAACGAAACTTCTGACCCGGACAATCACATTGCGCAGTACAAGCAGAAGACGCTTACTACGGCAATCTAGAAGGAGCATAAGGAAGTTGCCATGTGTAAGGGGTTCAGCTCTAGCCTGACAGGGGCAATTTGTTCATCAGGGAGCACAAGGCCGAGCCATATCAGATCAGGCAGCGTAAGGCAGAGCCACTCAGGAGCTACCTTCACCAGTTCAACAATCAGAAAGTAACCATCCTAAACTGCAGTGTTGCCATCATAATTTTTGCCTTCAAGTGAGGAATTTTGCCTGATGGTGACCTATACAGGGAGCTCACTAAGTACCATTGCAGAATGATGGAAGACGTGCTCTCCCGGGCCTAGGCGCAGATCAAGTGGGAAGAAGATCTGCTTGCCAGGAAAGAATCTCGGGTCATGAGGACAGAGAAGACGACCAAGGATGACAAGCCCTACCCAAAGACCTACGAGAGGCGAGGGACAGAAGGGAGCCAAAGGACACAAACCTCTGGTTAAGCCAGACGTCAACAGATTCCCTTCGGTACATACTTGGTCGGACGTATCCAACTTGTCAATATCAAGCGCAAAACTGGTAGGAGTCCTGAAAGAGATGGGAGGCCAAGTCAAATGGCCCCAGAAGATGAGGTCACCCGACCATCGCCGGAATCAAAACAAATGGTGCGACTTCCATAATGACCACGGTCACAAACAGAGGATTGCATATCCTTAAGAATAGAAGTCAATGAGCTGCTCTAGAAGAGACACCTACGAGAATTCCTTTCCAAGAAGGCTAAAGAGATGTTGGATAACGAGGACGAAGGAGTACCAGCCGCCCGTCAAGCACCTGATTCCCCAAGGCACGATAGGGTGATCAATGTCATATCTTAAGGTTTAGAGATAAGTGGCATCACACACGCCACTGCCAAGAAAGGCATAAGGCTCGCTAAAAACAATCATAGCACCCCGGAAGTCAAGCGCCAGAATCTCAGCCAGGAAGTCATAAGTTTCACGGCTGGAGGACAAGATGGGATCCTGACACCACATCATGACGCATTGGTTGTCTCATTGTCGTTGGCGAATTGTTTGGTGAAGAGAGTACTTATCGACAATGGGAGCTCTACGAATGTACTTTTCCTAGGAGCATACGCGGACCTAGGTCTGACCCAGAAAGCCTTGGTCAAGAAGACCACGCCGCTGGTGGGCTTCAGTGGGGAAGTCAAGCAGACCATTGGAGAAATAGCACTTCCGGTGTGCGCTGGAGGAATCAACTTATCCAGTAAGTCTTCTGTCATAGATTGTCCCTTTGCCTACAACATGATCATGGGCAGGCCCTGGATACACGAGATGAGAGCCGTGTCGTCAACCCTGCACCAAGTACTCAAGTTTCCAACCCCATGGGGAATTAAAGAGATCAAGGGTGATCAAGAAAACGCTCGATCATGCTACCAGACCACTTTGAAGGGAAAGACGGCTCCATTATAGCAATTACAGAGGCCACTTCCCGCATTTCATACTGAAGAGCCGGAAATGGAACAGCCGGACGACGTTCCTTTGATACCCAAAGAGCAAGGCAGAAACCTCATAATAGGGGCAAGATTGCAAGAAGGCATAC
>OVAN01016116.1:0-10819 GCA_900406275.1 Anastatica hierochuntica
ATGAGCCAGGAATCCGGGTGTGGAGCTTGTTGGAGGTGAGTGGGGTTCGCAAATGGACGCCATTGAGACACGGGTGGAGCAGAGTGTTGAGCTTGATTTGTCGCAACCACCGTGAAGGAAGGACAGCGTTGTGCACTGTGTCCTTGTACTCCGCAAGCCTGACAACGTCCAAGGTAAGGTCGAGGAGGTCTTGAGTTGTAGGTATTTTTGCGGGGCACAAAAGATGGTCTCCATGTCCCTCGGTTGTTGTTGTTGTTGCGTGTGGCTATGTTGGCAGTGACCGGGAACGATAGTGTTGTTGGTGCTTCACAGAGAAGCATAGCTTCCCGGTTAAGAAGTTTCTCGGTCAGCTCAGAGAAAGAGATGAGACGATCTCTTCCGTTGACGGCATCAACCTCTGCTTTGTACTCTTCAGGCAGTCCGGCGAGAACTTGTTCCACTAAATCCTCTGCATCCATCGTTTTGCCAAGAAGAGCCAATTCATCGGCTTTGGTCTTCATTAGCCTCATGTATTCACTGATTGTCTTAGTGCCTTTAACAAGACTTTTGATCTGAAACTTGAGCTGTTTTATATGACCACGAGTAGGTGTACCAAAAACTTGATTAAGAGTGCTCCATACCTCATGAGTTATCGTTGCATTGGCGACAAGAGGTTGAACAGCTAAGGAGATGTCTCCGATGATAGCACTGTAGAGGAGCCGATCTTGGCGGCGCCAAGGAGCATATGCAGGGTTTGGTTCGGCGAGTCCATTGGTAATGATGACTGCCGCTGGTGTTGCATCAGTTTTCTCGAGGAAGGTGTGTAACTCATGTCCTTCGAGAAGAGCTTGGATTTGTCTGCTCCACATAAGGTAGTTTGAGGATGTTAAACGAGTGACGTTTGACATGTTAATGGCTAGAAGGTTGTTTGCAGGATTTGCAGGATCATAGACTGCAGTTCGGGTGGCTGAAGCTGGAGCGATGGAGAATGTGGTACTTGATTCGGTGGCCATTGATGGCAGAGAGATCAAGAGAAGAGAATGGAAGAAAAGAAAAAAAATTGTGTTTAGGCTAGATCGACAATTGCTCTGCTACCATATAATATTGTGAAAGTGTTTTATATATATCATTGATCTTATGTACAGCTCAATATATATATAGTGTTACAGAGGATTGAGATCAACAGTTAGAGAAAATATAGAAGAGAATATCTAAGACTTATCTAAGTAACTAAACGAATATACTAGAAGATTCTAGATAGTCTAACAGACCGTATATGAGAGTTTATATGGATCAAGTTTTATGATTTGAAATTTCGTTATGATCGAACTTGTTTAAACAAGTAACTTGAAGAGCAAACAAGTGACTGGAGAGTGGAGAACAATTATTCGATACAATGTAACTTGAGTTGAGGAAGAAGATTTAGTCAATTCTATGTTTTATTTTTCCTGTATACTTTTCCTACATAATGATTGAGTTGGTATTGAACAGAAGCTGTTAGTTATTAGTTGTATAATATAAAGGTAAAAAGATAGAGAATAAGGGAAAACAATGAGAAAAATAAGCAATTCTAACATCAACTTATATGTCTTGGAGTTTCTTAACTGTGAGTTGTGATAAATGTACATGTTTGTTATCAAACCTATATACAAAAACAAAAAATGCAATATTCCTAAACAGAAAATTCAATATTCCTAAACAGAAAATTCATATAAAATAAAAAATAATAATACATAATGATATCCGCCCATGGAGTGGATCCAACCCCTAAAGATTAACAAGAATATATGTACAGTAACCATAAATATTTTTACTATTATCATTAAAACTGAAGATATTTTACTAATGTACATATGTGAGTATAATTAAAGAGGTCTAATCCTTCCAAGTATTTTTCAGAATTATTGTGTTTATAAGTAAAATTAAAACTAAATTTTATAATGAAAGCATGCAAGTTTCTAAAGTATTAACAAAAAATTTTACTTTTTAATATATAAAATGAAAATGTGATCCTACGAATTATCCTCTAAAATTGATATGCTAAAAAGTTAAAAATAACGAGTAATACTTTAAAAAACATGATTTCATTTTTTTAAACAAATTACTTTAAAAAATTTATAACTGAAATGATATATAACCAAAAATTATGAAAAAAACATTTTAAATAACTTTAGAATCAGTGTAGACATCACTCCTCCGCCTCAGCCTTTCTATTAGTGAGATATTTGGTATCTCTCCTTTATCTCCCATATCTCCTAATACTTTCGGGACTTAGACTTTTCTGTTTAACTTTCGATCTGGCAAGAGGAAAGAACTCCAGTAGAAGATGCGAAAAAATGGTTTTTGACATCCGATTCTTAGGTTCATCAGATTGCTTATCAAGCTCAGTGACGAAGAAGAAGAACATAAGCTCAGAAGAGACTGAGAAGTTTTCACATATTCACATAGCTTAGTAGAAAGAGTGACTTTGCATCTCACAGATTTCAAAAATTTCTAATCTTTGGTTTTAACCAGTTGGTTAATTGCTAATTCATCACTAATCGTGGTCCCAGGTTGTGATGAGGTTTGTCTCTCTGACACCAATGTGTATCAATATGCTAACTAATCATTTCGTCTTCATGCATGTTTAACAACATAATATTTCTTTAATTTGATCCCCTCAAAAATAAGAATATATATATATATATATATATATATAACCTTAATCGTTGTAGTTTTGTTAAGGGTTTTAATCATTCACGCTTCTTGCATCCAAAAGTAGATTTTGCTTAATTGCTTGTGTATAAAGAAAAGTTTTCTGCTTAGGTTGTTGCAGGATACCAATGCTTTAGAAATTGGTTATGCTACAATCATACGATGTTGCAATCATCTGGTTTTGGGTACATGGAAATCAGAAATGTTATGGGATGTGGTTTTGTTTTTATTTTCCCCATTGAAGACACCTAGAAGTGAATTGTTCAGGTTATGTTAAAAGGTTTTGAATTTGTTCTCTTTGTTGGAGAAAATAAATCTATGAGAAAAGAGGAAAAATGGTAATGGATGTTTAAGGAACTGCAATGAAAAAAGAAGAAGAAGAAGAGATCAGGTGATTTGAGGTGATAGCATCAAGTGTCACATGCTGGTTGTGCTCTGCATATCAACTCATGTGTATCCAAACTGCAAGTTAATGCACCCTGACGATCACAGCTCCACAAAACAGTTTAAGCCTTTGAGTTTGTTTTACCACTCATGATAGGCTTCAATTTTTGTAAGACAGGTTGGTTGGAGTTAATGTTTCCAAGAAAGTGAAATTAGATATGTATAAGCTATGTACATAGTAGGGTTTACTATTAGTTTTATTTTATGCTTATATGGATTAGCTTTAGCTTATATAATTGTATTGCTTTCAACTTTCTTCATGTGGTTATTCTCAAGCCTTAGTGATCTTTTTCTCTCAGAATCAAATTTGTTAATACGAAGAGTAATTTAGCCACAAGTTGCACCAATGGATATTGGATACCACAAGATACATATATAGGAATAACTCTCAATTTCTTCTGGATCAACAACAGTAGAAAAGATATTGTGGACTAATTCTGTAACCAAAATGTACAAGTGTTTCAAACACTTGCAGTATTACTCTGATGTTTAAAACATAGAACACAATAGAAAGACCAAAGCTTTCAATCGAATCAGGTCAGGAATCCATTAAATTCAGAAAACTTTAATGTATTGGAGCCATGAGAGAGTCGGGATTGCACTGAAGAAAACACGAACACAAGGGAAAGTACTGTGAACTCAAACCCGAATTAGAGTGGTAAGGTGTTATGACATATTATATAGTTCTAATATGTGAATATATCTCATGTACATATTAGTCTTTTAGTATATACTTAGCCTTTATATTAGGTTTAATCTGACTGTATATATATGAGGTTACGCCTCCAGTGAATAACAACAAGAAAATTTTTATATGTTTCTGAGTTCTTGACATGGTATCAGAGCCATTACCTTTAAAATTTCTACTCAAATCTCGATCTATTCACAGAGGACTATGCTTATCCTCCTCTGTTCAAGTCGACTTGGTTGTTATTAGTGTGTTGCTTCTTTATCATGCTAATTGAGAATTTTGAGTTATGGTGAATACTTCTGAAGATCCAAAAGAGTCTGAGATGAGTTCTATGATGAAGGGAACATCAAGTTCTAAGGCTCATTCGGATGTACCGAGGAGAACGATATCTCCGTATGACTTATCACTGAGTGATAACCATGGTTTGGTGATTTCGCAACCACTTTTGAAAGGGAAAAACTACGGTGAATTGTCAACAAATATGAAAATCTCTTTAAAAGCAAGGAAGAAATTCGGGTTTGTTGGCCGAACAATTCCATGTCATGCTGCTGATGTTAAATTACACGAGGACTGGTTAACTAATAATGCTTTGATCCTTTCATGGATCATGTTGAGCGTAACTGAAGAAGTTCGATCAACATTATCTAGTCTGGAACTTGCCAGTGAGCTGTGGGATCACATTAGGCTTCACTATTTAGTGAACAATGGTCAACGAGTGCAGAGGCTTAAGGCAGAACTAGCAACATGTCGACAACTTTGACCATACTGGAGAAGTATATTACGGCAAGTTGAGGCAGTTGTGGACTGCTTTAGCTGAATTTCGAGGCAATAAGAATTGTGGTTGTCCCATTGGAATCGAATTGCAGAGAGAGAGAGGGAAGAAGACAAGCTTCATGAGTTCTTAAAGGGGTTAGATGAGTCGATGTTTGGAACTGTCAACTCAAAATTGCTTTTGAGAGACCCTCTTCCGAAACTTGATGAAGCATATAGCGCTTCTTCAAGATGAAGACTCACAAAAAGCATCACGGGTTGTGAACGAGAGGAGCATTGATAATGTTGCTTTTTCGGTTCAATCATCATCTCAGTATTCTCAGAATCATTTCTCTGGTTCATCACGAGAAGATCGATCAAAATTGGTGTGTTCTAGCTGCCAGAGACACGGACACACGGCAGAGAGCTATTGCTGAGCCTTGGGATATCCAAGCTGATGGGGCGACCGTCCAAGACCACATCTTAATGTTGGTCTTGGCAGAGGCTTGGGTGCTCCACCATCACGACTGGCTACGGGGAATGATATTGCTAAGGTCAATGATGCAGTTTGTGCCTCAACAAGGTCTGATGGTGAATGCCATTACTGCTCAAGATAGTATCAGTTTGAGATGTATCACCGATGATCAGTGGTGTACTTTGGTCACTATGTTGAATGATCGAAAGCCTCCTGCGAATGAGTCTCTCTCTGGAATGTCTATTCTTGGCTCACGGGTTGTTGATAGTGGGGCGACTAACCATATGACAGGCTCGTTGAGTTTCTTGATTAATGTTTGTAATATAGTTCCTTTGCATATGAAACGTCTAGATGGACGATTCACATTTTCAAGACAAAAAGGAACAATATTGTTGGGTTCATCGCTTCGATTACATAATGTGCTCTTTATTGATGGCTTGTAGTGCCATCTAGTGTCTGTTTCTCCGTTGAATCAGCATAGTGCATGTGTCTTTCACATTACTTATAAGTTATGTGTTATTCAAGACCGCATTACCAGAATGCTAATTGGAGTGGCTAAACAGTTGCATGGCTTGTATTTTTTGTGTGGGATGGTGTTTGTGGGAGCTATGTATCAGGCGAATCAAGCATATGTGGATATATGTCATTATCGTTTAGGTCATCCCTCACATAGAGTTTTAGATATGCTTTCTATTTCTGGTGTTTCTGCTTCTAGTGATTTGAAGAATAAAGCGTATAACATTTGTAATCACGATAAACACTCTCGTACTCCATTTTATACAAGTATTAATAAAACAAAGAGTTTTTTGAATTAGTGCATTGTTACTTATGAGGACCTTATAGGGCTTCAGCTCATTGTGGAGCAAGATACTTCCTAATTATCATTGATGATTACTCTCGAAGTGAGTGGCTATATATTTTGAGTTCAAAACAAAAAGTCTCAGGCATGTTACGTAACTATGTTACTTTCGTTGAGAATCAGTTTGATGCAAAAGTTAAAGCGATTCGTAGTGACAATGGTACAAAATTCTTATGTCTTACACTATATTTTCGTGAAAAAGGGATTATACATGAGACATCATGTGTTTATACGCCTCAGCAGAATGGACGAGTAGAGAGAAAATATCGCCATATTCTGAATGTTGCTCGTGCTTTATGATTTCAGTCTTCATTATCGATGGACTTCTGGGTAGAGTGTGTTCTGACAGCCGCATATCTTATAAATCGTACTCCGACACCTTTACTTAATGTTCACACGCAATTTGAGTACGTAAAGAAACGACCTCCTACTTTGAATCACTTGAGAGTCTTTGGGTGTTTCTGTTATCCGCATAATCAACACCATCGTGGAGATAAATTTGCTTCGAGAAGTATTAAGTGTGTGTTTTTGAGTATCTGTCGGGAAAGAAAGGATGGCGTGTTTATGACTTGGAAAACAAGAAAGTGTTTGTGTCTCATGATTTGGTATTTTGTGAGAATGAGTTCCCATTTACATCCTCTCCGTCTTTGTTGCCGCCCTTACCACACTAAATATCGTTACCTGCTCAATCTGATTCGTCACCAGTAGTTATTGAGGAGTCTCCGATAGCTGATCTTAGTCCAGCTTCTCCCTCTCCTACGGTTCATTTGCCTTTACCATAGACTGTGAGGATTCAGTAATTAGTGATGATGCATCATATACGAATACCTTAGCAGCGTTGCAGCCACGTGATGCTCCGCCTTCGTCGTCATCTTCTTAGGTCACAAGATCATATTCTCGGGACAAACTCTGGTGGTCGAGGAGATTGAGCAACCTCCTATCTCTATTGAAGCATCACCAGAGGTTCCTCTAAGTCGTGGCTGTCGACAACGTGCCTTGCCAATAAAGCTAAAAGACTATGTCTTACAAACAGTTACTCTTGTGTCTCTTGATGATGAAGCTTCACCATATAACATTTCTTTTATTATGTGGATTGTGCTAAATTTTCAGAGACACATAGAGCTTTCTTGGCAGCTCTCACAGCCCGTGGGATACCTAAGACATATGCTGAAGCTGTGCTTCATGAGGTGTGGCGGGCAACAATGTGTCTTAAAGTTGACACATTGTTGTGCTTCATGAGGTGTGGCGGGCAACAATGTGTCTTGAGATTGACACTCTTGAAGAAAGTCAGACTTGGACAATTGAGACTTTGCCGAAAGGCAAGCATGCTATTACGTGTAAGTGGGTTTTCATTATCAAATTAAAATTTGATGGTAGCATGGACCGTTAGCTCGACTTGTAGCTTGTGAGAACCGTCAGGTGGAAGATAGTGACTTTGAAAATACTTTTTTCTCTGATTGCGAAGATGATTACTGTACGGTCTTTCTTTCAAGTTGCTTCCTCTAGAGATTGGGAAGTACATCAAATGGATGTACATAATTCTTTCTTGCATGGAGAATTGGATGAAGAGGTTTATATGCGTTTGCCTTCGGGATTTACTGTGTCTGATCCTACAAAAGTTTGTCGACTACGAAAGTCACTCTATGGTCTTAAGCAATCCCCACAGTATGGGTTTGCTAAGTTGACTACGACTCTACTTGATTATGGGTTTGTTCAGTAAATCCTGGACTAATCCTTTTTTACGCTTTACAAAGGGGTTGATCACTTACATATTTTTTGTATATGTTGATGACTTGATCATTTCTGGTAGCTCTCCTAGGTTGATTGGAAAGTTCAAAGAGTATTTGAGTACTTGCTTTTGGATGAAGGACCTGGGCATTTCAAAAAATTTCTTTGGATTTGAGATTGCTCGGAGTCTGTCTGTCATAAATTTGTGTCAACGAAAGTACATTTTGGATATTATTCCGGAGACGGGTTTGCTTGGCTCACGACCGGCTGCGTTCCCACTTCAGCAAAACCATAGACTCGCAATTGATGAGGGTCCTGTTTTTGAAGATGTTGCTCCGTAACCTCGTTCGATCGGCCGCCTTATCTACCTTGTTGTGACACGGCCAGATTTGTCTTATGCTATCCATTTTCCATCACAGTTCATGCATACGCCGCGTGTTGCACATTGGGAAGTTGCACTTCGAGTTGTACAATATTTAAAGGGACTTGATAGATAAGGTTTTCACCAACGAAATCACTAAACCAATGATCATACGAAAAGCAATGAATCAAACACGGGCTAAAGCGAAAAGATGAGAGTTGGTTGTAATGCCATAATCGAAAAGAAAGCAAACAAAAGCAGAAAATCAAGTTGTAAATCAATCAGGAAAACATTGGGAACAGAGTATTCTCAGGGAATTCAAATAATTATCAATGTCAAGTTGATTAACACGGAAATGAAATTAAGAACCGTCTAGAACTCAAATCACTAATTTAGAATCAACCTACTTCCGTAGCGCTAACTTCCTATGTTATAGATACCTATAAACTAACTTCCGTTGAATTTTAGATTCTAAACATGCATTTGGTTCAGGTTTGATAAGTTCACAAAGCACAATAACATCAACTTCCGTTGGCTAAGGACACTTTGCTCGTTTAATCACATGTTCAAGCATACAAGAAATCACTTTCGGTGTATTGAAAACCCTAAGATCAGAAACTAGGTCACGAATCCATTTCAGCATTAAACATAGTGATAAACTAAGATCCAATAGATACTTTTCCCAATCTAACAACCTAAAAATGACAAATCATGAAAACCCCTAATGAGAAACCCTAAACTCAACTATAAAACTAATCACTCATGGCAATTGAAACAATACAAGATGAAATAGAGAAAGACATATTGTATTGAATCACAAACAAATAGATAAGGGTTTAGGATTCTTCTCAATAGAATTCGGATTAGAAATCTTCTCCCTAGGGTTCTGAAAGCTCAAAGGTTGCTCAAAAACTCAGAAAATAGCCTAATAAACAAAGAAATAGAGTATGTGTGTTTAAATATGTAATATGGGTCTTCAATCTTCGATTTTGGTTCAAAATAAGTCAGTTTTATCGCGTCGTGACAAGGATCAATCGACCCTATTGAAGAAATCGATCGATCCCTGTCATTCTGCAAGGATGCTCATTTCTGCGCATTCGTCTTCTCGTTGCCAGCATGATAGGTGTTCACTAAATTGGACAAAACTTTTGATCGCACTGTTAGATTTCATTCAAACCGCCTTCGACTTAAAGCTAACGCTTGTGGCTATCTTGCGCTAAAATTTCAGCTCGATCCAACGGTGGAAAGTTTGTGAAACAAGACCAAAATTCTGACGCTTCATCATGACTCTGCATTCCAAATATCTGTTTCTAGCCCAAATTGTTCTCTTTCTATCCAAAGGAATTTAACATCTGTAAGAACACTAAACAAACCCAAAAGACTCCAAAAAGGACCAAATACATATTAAAACCCCATTTTACTCGAATAAAATCAAAGTAAAAACTCATAACATACGAGTACATCAAATCCCCCAGACTTGAATCATTGCTTGTCTTCAAGTAAAGGAAACGAAGATTAAGCCTACGAAAAAAAAGTTTGAAAATAATCGACCTTGTACTTTCAGTAGACTTTACTCTGCACCAGATTCGCTGACCACGTAGACCTGAAGCAATTAGAACATTCTCCCCAAGAATCTCTACATCACCTCCCAAGCTCATTCATACTCCAAACTTTGAACCTACAAGACTCGCATTCATGTTATTAACTCTCTACATTCATTTATATAGACGTGAAACTTTTCACCAGAGAATTCTACATCTGGAAATACGGGCTAGGTGACGAAATGGCTTTTTAGAGGTAATGCTAAAGTGTTACAGGTTTCACAATTGCGTCAGGGTGCAAGATATTATGCAAAATCGTAGGAGAAAGAGAGTATATTGATCAGCATGATCCCTAACAACGCAAGCTAAAACCACAAACTCATGAATCAAGTCAAACATGTGCAATCTTCAGGGCATAATGAACAACAAGATAACAAGTAAATTTGATTTTCTTTCCCGGATATGAAATAAAACATTGATTCATTTTCTTTGTTTTTTCTTTTTTACGTTTTTTCATAATTTTTTTTCGTTTTTGACATATACACAAAAATTCGGGGGAAATCAGCAATACATAAACATTTCAAATCAGCAAAATGCACATACAACATGAAGAATTGCAACCATAACCATCTTAACATTCTAATCACCCAACACCGTCTAATAGACACTCATGGTCGTGTCTAAACCACCTAAAATGTTCAATCCTACCTAAGTAATCAGGAGGATCATTTATATCATATTCTCTTTGTTGTTTTTGCACATGTGTGCATAGAAGATCAAAGAGAAATGCATGGAGATTCAATGACATAAGGTGAAGGTTTGGTGCCAGACTAAAAATGAGTCTGGTCACTCAGGATTACCGAAAAGAGTGGAAGAAAATTTGGGATGTAATCTCGAATGATTGGTTTGATTCGTGATTTCAAGTTCCTGGATCAAAGCAATTAAGTTCATTAGTAGTTTCAATAAATAGAGTTAAAACAATCCAGACAAGAACATGGTCAGTCCAAAGCTTTCTGGCGGGGAGTTTAGTCAAGAGGTTTTCTGGGTTGCCTGCGTTAACAGCTCAAATAGAATGGTCATTATGAATAGAAATAAAACACAATGCACAAAGAAAAAAGACTAACAATCATCACAAAGTGATAGAATCCACAAGTGACTTACTCAATAAAACAAACTAACTCAAACAATACACCAAAGAAAAGATAAAGCATAAGTAGCCTCTCCCAGACTTATCTCACACCGTCTCTGATGCAATACAGGATGCTCAAGAGACTGAGACTGAGCTGGAGCTGAGTGA
>OVAN01016117.1:0-10817 GCA_900406275.1 Anastatica hierochuntica
AATCCGTGAACCACGTAAACATTGACAGTGAGAATTTCGGTTCCCACACCCCCTAGACTAGAACCCTTAGTGCATTCTCCTTGTTTAGGTTCTACAAGTGTGAGCCTCTAAATCCTTGGACGACCCTAAAGTACTACGATTGACCCCGTTCTCTTGCAGGATTGAAAGTAGGGNGGATTGAAAGTAGGGTGATAGGTTTTTAAATTTTAAACTCGACCCACGTCAAATTTTGGTGCCGTTGCCGGGGATTTTTACTTTAGCTAGGATCTTTAAAGAAATTTCTAGGATTCAAGGACTAGGATTTTATCTTTTTGCTTATTTTATCTAATTTTCTTACTTTCTTTTGTTGATTTTCTTTGATTTGTGCAGGTACATGATAACAAGATAAAGAAGTGAGCCAAATCAAGACTTCTTGACATCGATCCAACAATCATTGAAAGGCAACACTCAAAACAAAGAAGATCTAGAGAGAGACGAGCCCATCTAAGAAGGTTTGGTATGAATAAAGAGGTTGAACAAGAGAATCCTCCACCTATGGAGAACCCTCAACAAGAACGAATTCCCCCTCTCAATCAAGGGAATTTTGTGGGTCAAGGAGACCAAGGAAACCGTCCATTCAACCTCCTAAGAGAAGAATCTAGGATTGGAGAAGGTGGTGAGCCATTTACTAATGGTGAATGGATTGGTATAAGACCCCTGATAGCTCATGTTTTCGTCCGAGATAACACTGCAAGCGCAAAGACGTATGTTATAGTGGTTCAGGATCGAAACCACAGAGAACAAAGGTAGCACGAAGAATGCAGAATCAAACACCGGGTTAAAGCTAAAAAGATGTCTTTTGAGATGATGCAAATAAACGAAATTATGAAAGCAAAGAAAGCAGGCAGCAACGAAAGTAGGCAACAACGAAAGGGTTGTAAAATAATCAAAGAAGTGTTGGGCCTCGGGTATTCTCAGGGAAACGATTCATTGTTGATTCAAATTTTAGACTAGGGAACAAGTTAAAAACCGTCTTGAACTCAAACTCTAATGTAGAACTGATCTACTTCCGTTGTATCAATGCCCTATGCATTAGAAATCTCGAGACTAACTTCCGTTGACCCTCGATTTCTAATCATGCATTACTAACAGGTTCGATATGTTCACAATTCACATAAACATCAACTTCCATTGGCTTAAGAAGAATTGCTCATCTAAGATTCTTTTAGGCATTTGAAAAACACTTTCCAGGTGTTAAATTACCTAAGTTCAGAAACTAAGTGATCAATTTAATTTCATTCATTACGAACAATCATAGATGAAGATCCATTAGATTAAATCCCTAATCATGCAATTCTACATCAACAATTCATGAATCCCTATGTGAGAATCTCTAGACCCAACGAACAGACTACTGTCTCGTGCAAATTGCAAAAACATAGATCAAATTCAAGAGAGACATGATTATACTAAGCAAAAGCAAGAGAAAAAGGGTTCCGAAAACTTCTCAAATCGAAGAACATAGATGCTTCTTCTCCCTAGGTTACAAATCAATCTATTGCTCTCTAAAAGTCTTTAAAAGTGCATAATAAAAGGTAAAACACGAGCTTAGGTCTTTTGATAGTAATCTTGTTCGAAATAAGTTCGGCCTGGTTCTTCGTAAAATTGATACGTAAAACGGGACAGGGATCTATCCATCCATAGACATGGATCGATCGATCCTTGTCCAAATTTCTGGGTATTTTTCCAGCTCTTCACGAATACTTCCTTTCGACGCTTGAAATCCATCCAGAATGCATTCTTTTCACAGATTCAAGCTCGATTCCTATAAAAACAACAAAGAACACAAATCCACGCCAAAAGGATCTGAATACATACTAAAAACCATAAATCTTTTGTAAAAACCGTTGTAAAAATCACTAAAATAACCTCCACCAATCTGAAACAACAATTTCGAGATCAAGTCGAGCTTGATCAATATGGTGCAAAATGCTAGATTCTTCGGACTCGCATTGGAAAACCCCCATGAGCACTTGGACAACTTTGAAAGGTTGACCGGAACGGTGAAAATCAATGGAGTGCCGGAGGACATCATCAAGTTGATTTTTTTTCCATTTTGTTTAGGAGACAAAGTATCTCAATGGGAGAAAGGAGTTTTGACCTCTTCTATCTTAACATGGGACAAGTGTAAGAGGAGATTCTTGGCTAAGTTCTTCTCGCCCTAAAGGACGACAAAGATTAGGAATGAGATCACCACCTTTAAGAAAGGAGGAATGGAATCATTCTATGAAGCTTGGGAGCGCTTCAACGGATATATAAGGAGTTTTGAACACCGCCTGCATGGGAAGCTTTGCTAGTCTTTCCGCCGAGCAAGGAGAGAAGCTCATAGACAACCTTGCCCAAAGCGACAATTGCGATGGGGATGACTATGATAGAACGGTGAGGAGCACCAAATCTAAGGAGGACAAGATCAAGGAGCTAAGTCATAAAGTTGATAGGCAAATACAACAAACAAGAAGAAGTGTTCACTTTTAGAAAATCGAAGTCGAAGGAAAAGAGGTTGAGAATCAAGAAGAAGTGAGCTACATACAAGGAGGGTACTACCAAAAACCGTTCAACGAAGGGTACAAGCCTTACAACAACAACTTATCCTATCGAAGCACTAATATAGAGAATCCACAAGATCAAGTCTATCCTTCGAAGACAAACAACCAAGGGTACCAATTCCAATCTAGGCAAAGCTAATACCAAAAGCCTCAAAAACAAATCGGTCCTACCAAAGAAGAAGAGAATCATGCTATGCTTAAGAAGCTAGTGGAAGGAAAAAACGAGACAAAAACCGATCTCAACAAGAAGTTTGGAGAAATGAATGTGAAGATAGAGTGTCTCTACCGTTATATGAATATCAAGCATGAAGCTCTCGCTTCACATGTTAAGGTAACATATTCTCAACACTAACAAATTATCTCGGACCGTAAGGGAAAAGGATTAGCTAAAGAGAAGGGAGAATCAAACAAGGACTTTTGCAACGCCTTCTTAGAAGAGATCGACCACACTCCTCAACTACGGGACGGTATTGTCTTTACTCTTGAAGAGGAAAAGATGATTGATGAATTTGAGAATTTATTTTTGAATCCTTTTGAGGAAGGTGTTGATTGCATGGATGTGGATTTGATTGGGACCCCGAATTTTAAGGAAGGTCATGCCGAAATTAACCTTGAGATTGAAGAGGAAGACGCTCTGATTGGAACGAAGCTTGAGAAAAAGGATACCCTTTGGCTAAGGGTGGTGTCGAAATTGAAAAGGAAGAAGAAGAGCCTTTGTTTGTTGATAAGGCTACTAAGGAAGAAACTTTTGAGGAATTAAGAAGGATGATAGCTTCAAAGAAGAAAACAAACTCAATGTCTCAAGGAAAGAGACATTTGAGAAAAAGGTAAGAATTCCTAGGTACATGCCTAGAGGAGAAGAGGTGAGTGAGGAAGACTTACCCATTTTGAGTCTTTCGGTTCTTAAATCCACACTCTCATACTCTCAACACTTCAAGAAGAAAATCCTTGAGTTGCATTACAAAGAACTCAAGAAGAAAGGTCTTTTGGATATTCTCAAGGAGTGGGAAGAAGAAGCTAAGACAAATGATATTGTCATGAAGTAGTTGGAAAAAGCCATCTCTCAATGGTACAAAGTTGAGAATATCATGAGGGAAAATGGAATCCAAACAACTAGAGCCATTGAGAAGACTCTAGAGAAGAGCAATGATGAGGGAAGGTTTCTAATTCCATGCGCTCTTAAGGATTACCATTTTGAGGATGCTTTGGCGGATACCGGTGCTAGTTTAAATGTCATATCACTAAACCCACGTGAAAGAACTTGGGATTCAACACAAGATCCAAAGAGGAGTGGATCTCATCCTACTTGGGGATACATCTAAACAGACTCCTATGAGACGGCTTGAGAACATGGAGCTAAGGGTCAACAATACACTTGTTAAGTGTGGCTTTGTGGGTGTGGATACTAAGTCTAACCAAGCCAAATTCCCATTGATCTTAGGAACATCATTCCTCCTCACTACCAGAGCTAGCTTGAACGTGATCTCTCTAGACCGAGTAAAAGAGCTTGGTTTGGAAGGCGAAATCAAGGAAGGTGCCAATCCCGTGCTTTTGGGAGTTGCTACTCGAAAAGTTCCAATAGGAATATTAGAAAACGTGAGGCTAAGAGTGGGAAATACTTATGTGGAAAGCAACTTCGTGGTTATGGACAATAAATCCACTCAAGCTTGGAACTCCTTTCTTGTTAACTACGGGTGCTATAATCGATTGTGAAGCAAAGAAGTTCAGTGCCTTACCCTATGATTAATCTTGATAAAGACATCAGTTATTGTGGTACGATGTAGCAAGGAAAGGTAAAGGAAATGCCTAAAATTCGTAATGAAAGAGTAGCTAGAGGAGAAATTATGCAAGAGCTTGGATCTCCAAGCTCCAAAGGCGGCTACAACCCGAATGTCTACAAAGGTAAAGGAGTTGCTAACTTCTTTAAGATAAGGAATTATGCTATGAAAAAGGCACCGATAGGACCCGACTTTGAAAGGATGGTCCTTCACTTCATCCACTAAAAAGAAAAACAAATCCTTAAGCTAATGACTTTAAACAAGCGCACTTGAGAGGCAATCTCATGCATATCCTTTATAAATATTTCTTCTAAGTCTTTAATTTTCATGCTTTTAATTTCAATAATGGTGATTTTGTCTTGGGGAAAACTTAGTCCAAAGATATTCTTATGCTCTAAGCTTTGGTACCAAAGGAGAGATAATTAAGAGAAAAGATCAAAGCCAAAATGGAGTAATAGATTGATGTTTTCAACAAGTCGATATGACTCAATTTTTGAGACACTCCATTGGCCAAGGTAAGTTCTCCCAAATTCAAGCATCTAATTTGCATTTCACCATTTAAAAGAGTTTCAAGAGTGATTTGCAAAGCTTGATTTAAGAAAACTAAACTCTTTTGATCAAATTTTGAAACCTTTGGTCCTAATTTTTCAAAAGCTAAACTTGATTTTCCCTCCAAAATTGTATTTAAAGATTTTAAGGGTAATTTTATTCAACTTTTGCAAAATGATTATAAAAGAATTTTCAAGGGACCACTTTTGCAATTTTTGAAAGTTTCACCAACTTGTACACTTGAGCATTATTGGCACATGTTGTTTGAAAAAGCCATATCTCTCTCTCTCTTAGCATCATCATCGACACCTTTATCTTTTCAAAGCTAAGCTTTGCTTTCTTGAAAGCTTTGAGAGATAAATTGAGATTTTTCACAAGAATCATCTTCTTTTGCAAGCATTTCACAAGCTCTTTACCTCTCACACTCATACTTGCATCAAGAAACAAAGGTATGGATAAAAACTTCTTCTTTTCTTGATGGTGATTTTCGATTTTTATGAAAGAAGGTGAGTTAGATGTTGCTTGTGAGTATTCTAGGTAGCTAGAGCTTAGTTGTTGAGTTTTAATGGATTAAATCTTCTTAAAAACAACTTAAATTGCTTAAATCATGGATTGTTCTTTTTGGTGAATAGTGCTAATGAATAGTGTTCATGAGTAAATTTTGGGGAAAATTAGTTTAAATGGTTCTTATGTTTAATTCATGGTACATATGCTTGTTTTCTATGAAGAGTTCAAAGGGTTTGCAATTTTTGAATGATGTTCTCTAATGCCTAAAGTTTTTTATTTTAATAAGCTAAGAGGATTGCTTTTGAACCTTCTTTCAAGTTGTCATTGAATTTTCACGTTGTTAAGAGGCTTGGTTTGCTTGTTTTTCATTGTTGAAAACCTTGAGCATTGTTCATTACCATTGAATTTGGATAAATTATATTAAGTGCACACTTATCCATGTTTAGTAAGGGACTTTGAGTGATTTAAATGAGCATTTTCTTGGTAATTCTCATAGGCATCTTAATCATGACCAATGCATCATTCCATTATTCGTTAAATTTTGAAAATGCTAAGTGAAGATGGCTGAATATTTTGATCATTTTTGAAGAAAAATTTCGGTCCATGTGCATCTTTTTAATATGGCATTTAGATGAATGATTCGGTTAAGGAAGCATGCTAAGAATCTAGAATTATTATGACTTGTTCTTGAATGTTTGAAATTGATTCAAAGCTAAATACTTCTTAACCATTTACATTTGTTTGTTAAAGAAATCTGGAAATCACGATATCTACTATCTTTTGTAGATCAGAAAAATGGCATCAAGTGAACAAGCAATTGTAACATACGCAATTTGGTATGATGAGGAAACAAGCCTTTACTTGCATCTCCAAGAAAATGCCAAGATCATCGGGACAATTTGGGCAGATGAAGACGTTTTGAGGGAAATGGAAATCCATAATCAAGTAAAGTACTTGATTAGGAAAATTGAAATGGGGAACATTCTAACGATGAACCATCGGACTTACCGTCATCCCACTCTCCAATTCCTCTCGACGGTTATCATGGTACAAGTACAAGTTCCTTATGAAAGCATCGAATACCTCACATTTAGAATCAATGAGAACTTTTACAAGGTACCCTTGAGGATATTTGTCAAGTATATGAGTTTGATCAAACGAAAGAAGAGTTTAGTTATGGGTACGGGATTGAATCGAGGATGCTCTGGGAGCGAATATCATTTGGAGAATATAATGAAGGTTCGGCCAAGCTATCAAAGGTTTGAAACCCAACCATTCAATACCTTTTGGAATTTCTTGGGAACACATTTGTGGGAAGAAGCTCGCCTAAACTCGTGAGCCCCTTGAGTTTGAAGCTATTGTTCCAAAGTGGAGAGATAATGGAAGACCTCGAGGGAAATAATGTGAACAACGAAGGTGTCTTCATCTCCAAGATGTTGGATTACCATGAAGAGTTAAGGACCACGAGTAAGCCTTTGATACGCATAGGCAGATTCCTCACTCCTTTATTTCTCCATGTGGGAGTCAACCTTGGGGAATTCCATAAGTTGAAGGGAGAGCGGAGAATGAACTTGAATCACTTGGTTAAGGAAAAGTTTCTCTACGGATATCATTGTTTCACCAATATTCAATTGATCTATTTGTTCATTGATGAGGAAAGGAAAGCGTGTTACTTGCCTTTACAAGAGCTCACCACAACCACTAAGGATGAGAATCTCTCATTCCTTCTACCTCAGCACCTACTTATCAACCATCACTCCCTACTGAGTGAGCCAAGACTCTACAAGTCTGATCCCCATGAGCCACAACCACTCCAAGAAGATGAAAATACATTCTACTTTGAATACCAAAGAGAAGAACCAGCCACGGATTACCAAAGAAATGAGTACGAAATGTACTTAGAAAGAACGGTGAATGACCAAGAGAAGGTCATAAAGAAACAAGGAAACTTTCTCGCTAAATTGTGGAGGAGAACGAAGAAAATCGACAAGTATAACCGCTATGCCACATCAAGTGAGGAGGAAGAGGAAGAGGAAGATGAGATCTTAAGTGGTCATGATTAAGAACGACCAAGGCATTCGGTAGCTCATCCGCCATTGGTGATCCGGGAAAACAAGAGCATAGAATGCAACCACCAAGGACTTCGTTTCAAGAGCCATCCCAGAGGAGACAAGGGAAAGACCCCGATGGCGCTTCTTCATCTCGGCTACGGAGATCAAAACGCAACAACAATGAAGAACCTGATTGCTCCGCCAGATCCACAAGACACTGATACATATGAGTTGTCTAAAGGTACACCTACTTTCCCTTGTGAATACCATTGCATCTTTTTCATTTTTAATGAGAGTTTTTATTGGTCACTCTCACGGTTTAAAGTTTACCGAGACGGTGAAGTTTAAGTCCAGGGGAGGGGCTTATTACTAATGATATTTTTAGTTTTGATGTTTTTCTTTTCTTTTCATGCATATTGAGTGTTGCATTTTAAATAGTTATGACTTATAATAGACCAAAAAAATTGAAAAAGTTTCAAAAATCCAGAAAGGTTTTCAAAGCTTTGCATATACATTGCATACATTGGTGAATACTTAGTTTGTAGGAGCATATAAGATTGCATTTTTCATAGGAAACAAAGATGATGCTACCTCATATAAAGATAAGTTTTGCTTAATGAATAATGCCTTCACTAGAAGTAAGATGTTGCTTAGACCTCTTTTTGTCTTAGGAAAATCTTTGATTGGAATTGACCTTTTAGAAGATCTTTGCGAATGTTGAAGTAGATTATCTTTTGAATCAATTCCTATCTAAGATATCTTTTTAATGAATTTTAGCATCTTTCTTATGGGCATTGTCATACTTGACCATGGGAAATCACTATATTTGAGTTATGTTTTAACCATCTTTTACCACTCTATCTTAGCTCAACTAGCTACTCTCATCTTTAAAGTAGTAATCTACCCTTATGAACCTTTAAACCTTTCCTTAAGAACCCCCTATTATTTCTTTATGTGAGTACTCTTTAGGAAAGTGCACACACGGGAAAAAACCCGCGTGAATTGAAGTTGAACGACGAAGATGATACTTCCTTAGAGTTAGCCTCATTTTAAGGCTAACTAGAGTTATAGGAGGGGAAAATCTTTGTGGTTTTGGGTTTTTCAAAGTCTTGGGAAAGGATAGTGAGAATTGAGTCAAGTAGATGTTCCTTAGTGTTTATACGAACCTAGGTTGTTTCAATAAGAATAAGAAAGAAGGTAAAAATCGAAAAAGATAAGAAAAAGAAGTGAAAGAAAAAGGCACTAGAGATTAGTAATAAGTTTAAGCTTAACCTTAGAAAAATAAAAGCTAAGAGAGTCCACCCTTATGAGAAAGAGAAACAAGAATCCAAGTGACTAAATAGTGGCTCTTAAAATACAAAAGAAAGTTAGTAGCTTAGAAGTCTAAAAGTTTAAGAATCTCTAGTTGTCTGCAAAAAGAAAGAAAAAGAATGAGTGAGTTTGGTTCAATAAAAGTCTATGGTTTCTATATTTAGGATGGGTAATTATGTTAAGTAAGTGTCTAAATCCTTAGGAAGCAATGGGGTGGGAATAATAGAGGAAGTAAATGCTTTGTATGCGTAAATTGTTCGGCTACCACCTTGCTTTTGCCTAGTGTCTTGCACTACTTTTGTTTGAGAGAAACCAATTCAAAATCGAGTGAACCTTCTTCTTTTCACACTTCATTACAATAAGATCCTCCTTTGAACTTCAAATCGAATGGATAAGATACATCATCTCGATCTTTGCTTTATCAACTTCAATTCCCTTCTTGAAAATTTTATCCCCAAGTATTATCCCTTCTTGGATCATTCTCCCAATTTAGCACGAGATTGGTTTCCTCGCATCTCTTCAATACCCTGCATAAATTAGAAAGGCATCCACCAAAGGAGTCTCCATAGACAAAAAAATCGTCCATGAAGACCTCCATACACTCTTCAATCAAGTTATCAAATATGGACATAATGCATCTTTGAAAAGTAGCAGGAGCATTGCAAAGACCGAAAGGCATTCTCCTATTAGTATATGTACCATAAGGGCAAGTAAAGGTTGTTTTCTCTTGGTCTCTAGGGTGAATGGGTATTTGGAAGAAACCTGAATAAGCGTCTAAAAAGAAATAATAAGATCGATTTGCTAATCTTTCCAACATTTGGTCAATGAAAGCCAAAGGGAAGTGGTCTTTCCTAGATGATGCATTAAGCTTTCTATAGTCAACACACATCCTATGCCTCGTTATAATTCTAGTAGGGATTAACTCATCCTTGTCATTCTTAACTACCGTAACCCCTCCTTTCTTAGGCACAACATGCACGAGAGAGACCCATGTGCTATTCGAGATCAGATATATTATTTTTGCCTCAAGGAGTTTCAAAATTTCTTTGCGGACCACATCTTTTAGGTTAGGGTTAAGCCTTATTTGTGGTTCAATTGAGGTTTTAGACTCATCTTCTAAGTGAATCATATGCATGCACATTGGGGGATACCCTTGATATCATCTAGTGAGTAACTTATTGCTTTCCTGTACTTTCTCAATTCATTCAATAGCAATTTGGTTTCACTTTCATTTAGATTATCAGTTATGATCACGGGGTAAGTAGAATTAGGACCAAGAAATGCGTACCTTAGCCCTTTTCGAAATGGTTTCAAATACACCTTAGGCGCTTTAAGCTCACTCCAATCCGAGTTTTCCTTCTCCTTGCCTTTCTCTTCTTTTGGTCCTGGTTCATTTTTTCCTAGCTCCAATGCTAGTACTTCATTTGCTTCCATTTTTTAAGCATCGAGTAATATTTTGTATTCCATGGCTTCATTTGAGAGGATTGCCTTTGATCCCGTTTTGTAAAATAAGGCTACTTCAAAGCCATCTTCCATGTATAACTCTTAGCTTTCCGACAAAATCATCATCAAAGCATTCGATGGAGAAAGCGGCTCCTTCGATAATTGGATCCTTGTCGGCTTAAAGTTTGTATAGCCAAGCTTCTTAGAGACCGTCAAGGGCATTAAGCTCACACTTGCCCCTAAATAAACCAAACATTTCCCAAAGGTCATGTTCTTCAAGGTACAAGGCAGAGTGAAGCTTTCGGGGTCTCTTCTCTTGGTGGGAAGTTTTTTTTGAATGATAGCACTACATTCATGAGTCATAACTTCCATGACGGAATCGAGTCTCTTTTTCCTCGTGATGATATCCTTTAGCACTTTGTTCACTATGTGGTTATCTTGGCACCACTCTATGAACGATATGGTTACCACTAGTCCTCCCATATGATCTTTTATCTTTTTGTAGCTAGTCGCCATAATTTGCTTCTTAAATCCTCCCAAAAAGGCACTACAAGAAAACACGCAATTTGCGAGAGAAATTTGCGAGGAAAATT
>OVAN01016118.1:0-10817 GCA_900406275.1 Anastatica hierochuntica
AGTTTTAGAATTTTTTATTTTAGTTTTTGAAATTTAATTTAGTTTTCAAAATTTTTGTCTAATTTTAAGTATTTTTTGTTGACTTTCAGAATTTTTAATCTATTTACTATATTATTTTTATTATTATTATTATTATTATTATTATTATTATTATTATTATTATTATTGTCGAGATAACATAAATTTATACTAATTACGATTTGAGCCCATAAACTATTGTTTACTTCAATTGCATCCTAATTTGTAATTTCTGATGTAATAAATTATAGTTCGTATATGTGGGCATGATTAACATATACGTCGTGATGTTGATCACATATTATGATACATTGGATGTTTTCCACCATATTAGATCATAGCTCGTATAGCTGGCAAACATTTTTCCAACAAAATATCGTATCTTTTTTTTTGTTAAAACAAAATATCGTATCTTATAGTGTGATGGTCTCTTTCTCGTCCCACTGAACCTTATATTATACACTCTAGCTTCAAAATTACGTATGCAGATGGCTAATCGAAAATTCTGGTCAAGTCTATGAAATAAATGTTATTTATATAAAGTAGATAAACAAGTATGATTACATAACACATGAAGTGATTAACGATTAGTTAACACAGTGATTATCGATGAATAACAAACATCATAAGGTTGTGGGAAGATAGGGGCCGCCACAAAAAATTGGATTTAAATAATTTTTGAAGAGACATGTTGGAGAAAATAGAAATTTGATATTACAAGTGTTTCTTGTCATTTTGTGTACTTAGAACTATATAAAAATAAATTTTAATATTCGTTTGCTTATTTTATTTAACAACTTGGTCCATGTTGTTGCACTTTAAGTTAGGTAACAGATCAATTCCAACTCACCAATCATTATATAAAAATAAAGAAAATTAATAAATATATGACCCAAGTGATAAAACATGATCTTCACAAAATATCCTCTTTTCCTTTCTATAGTGTTTATCACGTATAAATTACAATCTTATATATTAATTGAGGAGACGGAGAGAGAAAATGAGAAGGAAAAATCTCATGTGCCAATCAAAGAGAGTTTTGAAGAAAAAATAATCAATCATCACTTTCTTTATTAAATAAAATTCTAAACAAAACAAATTAAAAAATATTATCAATTAATTTATTTCTAAGCCAATAATCAATTAACTTTCAAATCAAATATTTTCAAACTACTTTCTTATATTGTTAATATATACTGATTATACATTGTTGCGAAAAATTCGAAATATCTATGATTGGAAAAAAAGAAATTCGCTAATAATTTCGAAAACCGAGATTTCACTATCAACGAAAAATTAAATTTTTATTCTTTTAATTCCAATTTCGTAAGCTTAATATATATAAAATTTTAAATGTTTTTAATTGGTTTATTATTTTGTCTCACATCGGTGGTGAGAGTTTTGAAAGATAATAATACAATATAAAATAGACCTCACATGTTCATTTAAAAAACTTATTTTGTCATATTCAGATAAATTTAGTTTTAAAAAATTTAACCGAAAAGTATTTATTTATTTTTTGTTTAAAAATGGGTTGAATTGATTTAAAATATAATAGTCTTTGTATACTTTATTTTGCCCTTTTCGGGTTAAAACAGAACTGAAACCAAATCATTTAGTGTACCGGTTCTCTATCGATTTTCAATTAAATCTTACTAATATATAAAAAAATATACTAACTGTTAGCAGATTTCGATTTGAAACATTTTAATAAAAAACTAAAAATATTTTGAAAACAATGAAATTAAATTTTTATTCTTTTATGCCCAATTTCGTAAGTCCAATATGTAAAAATATTAAATATGTTTGAACTGGTATGTTGTTTTGGTCCACACCGGTTGTAAAATTTTTTAAAAACAAGAAATTTATTGTATAAAATAAACACAAGCTGCCTTAAAAAGCATGTTTTATCATATATTAGATATGTTTGGGTTTAAGAAATCGAATTGAATAATATTTATTTATTTTTATTCAAGAGTAGTTTGAACTGCTTTAAAATATAATAATATATGTATTGTTTGATGTGACCAAAAAAAAGTATTGTTTGATTTTAATTTTTTCAGGTTAACACCAAAATAAAACCGAACGGTTTAGTGTTCGGTTATCATTCAATTTAATTTAATGTTTGCAAGTAAATCAGAATGACAAAAAAATTGCAAATAAAATTTGTCTTTTAGTCCTAATTTTGTAGAAAAGTTCACTTTAAAACATTTCAATAACAAAATTGGCTAATTTAATGAATAACCCTTCGATGTGACGTATTTAAATTTCAGGAAAGTGAAGGTGAAATAATAATATTTTAATAGGGGAATATTACTTAAATGCCCCTGATTTCAAATAAAGACAAAAAAAGGGCGAAAAAGCGGGGACGTCCAGGTAATTTAACACGGGAGGGGTTGTGAAATTTAATTACGTCACATCCTATAGTTATTCGTTAATATTACCCTCACAAAATTTAAAAGATTTCGTAAAAAATAAAAAAAAATTGTTATTCTTTTTATCTCAATTGCATAAATTCAATATGCATAAATATTAAATGTTTTTAAAGTGATGTGTTATTTTGTCCCATATTGGTTGATTGAGTTTTGAAGAGCAATAAATTTATTGTATATAATAGACGTCATATGGTCACTTACAAAGCATTATTTAATCATATTTCAGATTTATTCGGTTTTAAATTCGAACCGCATAATATTTATTTTTTTACTAAAAAATAGCTTGAACTAAGTCAAAATATAAGAACGTTTGTATTGTTTATTTTTATTTTTTGTGTGATTTGAGTTAATACCAAACCAAACCGAACTATTTGGTATTTCGATATTCGTTTAAATTTTTAGAACTGATCCGAATTCGAAATAACTCGAATCAACAGATGACCGATACCTATGCGAGTCCTACAAAATTGAACTAATCTGATCGGAAAATTTGATTATCAAGCTCTACTTTTGTATTACACATAATCGTACAAAAGACATTAGTATTATATTAACATATGTTTTTTGTTAAAAAAATATTTCAAAATATAAGACATGTGTTACATATAATTTACAATACTATTAAAAACACTATAGATATTTTATTTTCCAAGAAAATTATATAATCTCGCGCTTGGCGCGGATCAAAATCTAGTTTATTTATTAATATCCTTGAATAAAAATAGACCTATTTATGATATTTTGTTCGGGAAAAATGCCTAAAAAATCATCAACTTTCAACTTTTGGCCATTTAAATCACAAACTTTCGTTGACCAAGCCAAAAAAGACCCAACGAAAGTCAACCGTTAAATCCAAAACGCGTCGTTTTGAGTGTTTTCAAAACGACGTCGTTTTCGATTTAACGGAAGTTATAACAAATTTAACGCTTGACTTTCGTTGGGGCTTTTTTGGCTTGGTCAACGAAAGTTTGAGATTTAAATGGCTAATTTTGAAAAGTTAAGGTTTAAAATGGCTTAAGTAAAAGTTGAGACTTTAAATGGCCGAAAATTGAAAGTTGAGGATTTTTTAGATATTTTTCCCTATTTTATTCTAATCAAACAACCAGATACAACATCTACTTTAATTTTAGCAGGAATAAAAACTATAATTTATAACTCAAACCATTTTTGATAAAAGAATTCAAACAATTTATTCACATTTCATTTATCTTCCTAAATTATATGTTTCACTTTGTCTATCAGATATATAATAATTAAAGAAATTATTGTTATCCTTTAGAATATCTTTTTCAAAATTTTAGGCATATATATCTCGATATAATATCATGTATTGGTGAATAAAAATCGAGTACGGGTATATTGTTAGATAATTGTTGAGTAGTTAAAATTACTACATGATACACTAATTTACTATATATTAGATAAGTCCAAGTTATTCAAGTAATGCAAAAGTTTAAATCTTTAAAATACTATATTAATTGATTATAACACCGTTTTATGTAAGAAGTAATCAAAATTAACATAAAAATTAAAAGAATCATAGTTTGTCTCAGGCTAGAATTGGATGCCTCGATTATCTGCTATGGAACTCCATCAAAATTTCGTATGGCAATGCTTAGTTTGGTGTAAATCTCTTTTAGACGTAGGAAACACAAAATTATGTATGTAGAGACGGCTTGGGACACTGATTTTATCAATACTTTCTTCTTGCCTTTGGATAGAAATTTCACAAACTAAGAGTTAATCCTAGTTTAGTGACGGTCTCTGACGAAAGAAAAAACTTGAAATTTAGACCTATCTATCTTCTCGAGGAGACCAAGATAGGTCCACATACCATTCTCTTGATATATTCACAACACTGCCTTAACCTTTACCGTTTCTTTTGTGGGGACATTAGTTCCAAACCTAATTAGTTTGCAAAATGGAGATGAGAGGTCGATGGACTTGCCCGGTAAATCAGGAGGCCTTCGACCCTCCCAAACTATTCAACATCACGGAGTTGCAATTAGAGCTTCCATGCAGATGATGAAAAGGTAAAGGAAAATCAGATCTCCCTTGTGAATTCCCCAAGTCGGAACTATTCTCCCTTTAGGTGCTCCATTTAAGAGGATTTTGTACATTACTGAGGAAATTCAGAACGTGATCTACTCCAAACCATTTGGGCGACTAGCCCATCTTGAGCATAAGAACCTTCAAGAATTTTCATTTCACCCTGTCATATGTTTTACTTATATATGTTCAATTGCTATAGACTTGTTCCTATACGTTGGATTAGATCTGATGGCGTGGAAGTTCTCTTGAGCATTTAGGATATTTCTATAATAAGCCTACTCACAAAAAAGCCGAACTACATCTCAAAGATTAGATCTAGAAGAGCCTTCTTTAACCTAAGGCTCATAATTTTTGAGATCACTTTGTAATTAATATAACAAAGGCTAACGAGAGAGTATAACCAGACATCTCTCTTGGGTCTATGATAACTATGTCATCTTCGGAGATCGGCTTCTTTCTTGATTTTGGTTGGTACGAGTATTCTTCAATCTATTATAAGTGATGAAGAGAGCTTGGTTCTATCATCTGAGGACCGGTTTGGCTCCAAGGGACATGACAAGAAGAGGGTGAGCTCCAGACCCAAAGAAGCTCAAAGAAGCAGAGAAATAAGGGAGAAAAAGAAGGAGGAAAACTGAGGCAAAGGGGATTAACAACAGGGTATAGTGTCGTGGGAGATGAGGTAAGACATGGAAAATATGTTGGTGAGGGTGAAAAAATCTCGTTGGAAGATTTCAAAATGGTGGTGGTTCATACTTCGAGAGGTTAGGTGTCATGATTCACTAGGATCGAGAGGGTAGTTGCATCGTTGACAGTGATCTTGCCTCCATCTCGAAAGTCGTGTATGGGAGAGAATCACTATGCGGACAATTGAAAAATCTTTCTTTGGACTACTTAGATCCTCTTTTCCTTTTTATAATGTTTGTGACGTGTAAAATATAACATTTTAATATCTTTGACTAAGAACATGCCTTACCTATGATCTTTTATTCTACATAAACAATCAGCTACACTGATACAACATCTACTTTAGTTTTAACAAGAATAAAAATTATGATCTATAATTCAAACAATTTTTGATAAAAGAAATTCAAAAATTTTTTCACATTTTATTTTCCTTCGTGATTCATATCTTTCAATTTGTCGATCTTATATATAATAATAAAAAATTACTGTTACCCTTTAAAATATGTTTTCCTAAATTTTAGGCATATATATGTTTCGATATAATATTATATATTGATGGATAAAAGTCAAGTACAAATATTTTGTCGGATAATGGTTGAGTAGTTAAAATTATTACATGTTTGATACTCCAATTTACTATATATTAGATAAGTTCAGGTTATTCAAGTAATACAAAAAGTTAAACACTAACAAGAATGTATTAATTGATTACAACATCATTTTATGTAGAAGTAATCAAAACAAACATAAAATTACAAAAATCATATATAAAGTAACCAATATATAAAGTAATCAATTGTAGTTCTGTTTGATTTTGGAGACGAATTAGCAATCACTTTAGAGTACGAAAAATTGTCGAGGTATTGTACAAACTGTTCTAGGCTGACTCATGACATTTTTGTGTGTCTGAAGCTGCTCGAGTCATGTTATGTGCACAAGGAAAGCCACAGAAAAGCTCCTGGTTCGGCTAACGCAAAAAGGGACATACCTGATCGGAAGGATGCGCGAAGGTTGCCGGTCAAGCGATCTCTAGATATGGGGATGGCTGAGAAATTGGATCATGAACCACATAAGAGACATGGTGGATATCAGGAAAAGACAGGAAATTATTGTGGTCAATATGTCTCATATGCTGAAAAGTTAAAGACGCAAAGTGATGATGGTGGCTACCATCGATCACACAAGGTTAACGGGTACAAGGGGAGGGTCAATAATTTTTCTAATAGCAAGGAAGATAGAACATCAAATGCTGGTCCAAGTTACATCCCAAGGAGGCGCTCCGCTGATTGGCCAAAGCCACTCTATGACTCGGAGGGTATGGTTGTTTATTGTTCTCAGAAAGAGGTGAAAGGTAATGAATTGTGTGGAGATGAACAGAGCAATGGTGTGAATGACAATGCTGATACGAAACTAAAAGGAATTATTGAGGAGCAGATAAAGGATGATGATTTTCTTATAGAAGAAGGGGAGTTGATGGTTTCGATAGAGGATGTGGAACGTGCTCTTCAGAGTGATGATATCCATGGTACAAGATCGATGGAAATGGGTAACATGGGGCTTGGTGCGGGAATAGGTTGGGCTAAGGAGGCTTTGCAAATGGACTTTGGGAATGATTATCAGACTGATGAGTCTCATTTGGTTGAGGATACAAAAATTACACCGGAAGGTATGTCTCACTCTACGGCTAATACTTCTGTAGGTATTAATAGTATTGCTAAGGTTATGGAAATGGTGAACTTGAGTGAAGGAGACCGAATAGAGCCTCTTTGACTAAAAGTTTGGGGAAACTTATAGGAATAAGTATAAGAAAGAGGAATAGGATGAATTTGATTTCACCACAGAAACAAGCGGGTGGTACGGGTAGAGGTTCAAAGGCTAATCAAGGTTATAATGTTTCTTCTTCCAATTTTGTAGGAGTGAGGAAAAATGTCAGTGACAAAGTGGGGAACACAAGAGTCACGGGATCATCCAAGATCAAGATGAAAGGGACGGTGGACCCTTGAAACCACTGGCTCATCCGTGAAGGTGTTGAGTTGGAACTGTCAAGACTTGGGGATCGATTTGACAGTTGAAACATTGAGAGAATTATGGAGTAAATTTAGGTATGATGTTCTATTCTTGTCGGAAACAAAACAATCTTCTTTATATTTAAAAAGGTTTAAGCTTCATTTTGGTTTCAATAATATGTACATGGTTGATATAATTGGATCTAGCGGTGGTCTTGCTTTATTTTTTAATAATGAAATAAAACTTGATGTTATGTTTGCTAGTAATTGCATTATTGATACTAATGCTACTATTTATGGGTTCAAAGTTTATATTCCTTTTGTGTAAGGCGAACTTGTGGATGTGAATCGTTACAAAGTTAGGGATAAATTAATTGAAATAGGATCGCAATGATCAAATCATTGGATGGTGATAGGTGATTTAAATGAGTTAACTGGTAATCATGAAAAGAAAGGGGAAAAATGAGGTCGGCTGCATCTTTTGTTCCTTCTAACCAAATGCTTAGTCATTGTGGTATGACGGAATTCCCGTGCGATGAGGACCAATTATCCTGGAAAGGAACACAAAGCCAACAAAATGTCCGGTGCAAATTAGATAGAGCGATTGGTAACTCAGATTGGCATAACATATTCCCGTTTTTGAAGCTAGAATATTTGGCGCTTATTGGCTCGGATCACCAACCCATTTTGCTAACCTTTAACTATAAGCCGAAAAGGTTTCGCAAAAATTTTCGCATTGATAAAAGATGGATATGCAAGGAAGGTCTAGCCGAGGTCATTGAAAATGGATGGAATCGTACAAAAAAAATTTAGGGTGTCAGGTTTTTAGATAAAATACATAATTGCAGAAATTCAATCTCATGGTGGAGAAAAAACAATGTTTCACATGGACAGAAAAACATTGATATTTTAAAGGCTAAATTGGAAAAGTCTCAAAATGATGATTCAGTGCCTCAGGACACTGTGGTCCAAATAAAGCGGAAACTTAATGAAGCATACAAGGAGGAGGAGCTCCCCCAAGTGTTAACATCAAAGTTAACCAGTGCGATTTCTCAGTTTTGCCAATGGAAGTAATCGCGGTCTCCAATGAGTTGCATGAGACAAATTATGTATACCGAAGGATGAAGGGGGTTTAGGATTTAAATCTCTTGAGGACTTCAATATTGCCTTATTAACAAAATAGTTATGGAGACTAATACAGTTTCCGGATTCTTTGGTAGCTCGGGTATTACATGGAAAATACTTTAGGAAGGTTCACCCATTGAACGCCAAAAAAATCACACTCTCCTTCTTTAGAATGGAAGAGTATTTTTTCCACTCAGGGATTACTCAGGCAAATGATAAGAATGAGGATAGGCTCCGGAATTAATACCTTTGTATGGCATGATCCGTGGGTTCCATATACCATGCCAAGACTGGCAAGAGGGAGGGGAAACGTTTGGTACCCGAATTTTAAGGTCCAACAGTTGATAGACCCCACGACGAGGGAGTGGTACATGCCACTTCTACATGATTTTTTAAACCCAGAACATGTAGGGTTCATACAGGACATCCACCCGAGCCGAACGACTACGTATGCTAGTCTGATATGGTTACACGGTTAGATCAGGGTACAAACTTCTAAACTCTGTGGAGATAACAAGAATAAATAACAATGGTTGGGTTCCAGGCCTGAACGCTCTGAAAGCTTATACATGGAAAATAAAATGCTCTCTAAATATACTACACTTTATATGGCAAATACTTATTGGGAGTTTGGCGGTAACTACATAATTTATCCATAAAGGAGTAAAATGTGATATGATATGTAAACGTTGTGGTATTGTGGTCGAGACAATCATTCATGTTTTCTTGGAGTGTCCATTGGTGGTCCAATTCTGGGATTTTTATAGGGAAACAATTACATCAGAGGTTTTTCCAATAAGTTCAATATATACTAATATGAATTACCTATTTTGTAGAAATCCGCTACGCGGACAAGATTGGGAGAAGCATGATATGTACCCCTTGGATTTTGTGGTTCATATGGAAATCAAGGAATCAAATGGTTTCCCAAGGGACTCAATCCGAAATTGGGGAGCTCCAACGCTCGGCGGAGACTGATTACTTAGCTTGGAAGGAATCGTAGATAATGTATCCCTCCCTTGATAGGCTTTCGATCGATCAAACGAGGGAGACTAATGGACTAGTATGTCGTCTTGATGGCTCGTGGAAGCAGAATGACCTAACAACTGGACTAGGATGAGTTTATCTGGATATGGAGGAGAATGTATCTTTACTCAGAGCGAAGTGCTTGCGTCGGAGTCTGTCACTACTGCATTCAGAGTTGGAAGCTCTAATATGGGCGATGACTGAACTTCGTGATAGAGAATAAGTTGGCATCATTTTGAGACTGATTGTGAAGAGCTATTAAATCTCACTCAGAACCCCGAAGATTGGTCTGCCTTTGAGATACTCTTTCAGAAATTTCATAGCTTAGGGGGAAACCACTCGGACTTCTCTCTATATCTCATCCCTCGCACGAAGAATAAACAAGCAGACTATTTGACACGGGGTTCTAGCCTTCTTTTTCATGATTTTGTTTATGTAAACTCTTTTCTTCCGAATTGGGTCATAAAATACGAAATGAATTTCTAATTAATGTTTGGTTGACAAAAAAAAATCATTATATAATGAATATGATTAATTTCCTATTTCGAAACTATTCAATACAATTAACATAAAAGCAATTTTAAATAAAATATCATCAATTTTTGTGTTGTGTGCATTTTATCATTCTAATGATCAATTCATTATTCAAATTTCTGTAGATTATTTGATACAAAATTTATGAAAGATTTGAAAGTATCGTGGAAAATGGTCTACTATGATCATATGTTTTGGGAGAAAAATTTATCCATCTTTAAAAAATAGTAAAAATGTTTATTGTGGTAAAAAACCTTTCGTTATGGATTTGAATGTTGCCAAAAAAATTGCATGAAAGCGTAACAGGTTATGAAGTTTTCATCTATCTTATTAAAAGGAAAGATATAGACTTTTTCATGTGTGATTTTTCAAAATAAACATATTTTAAATTTTTTATTAAATGTATCTAATAAATTAAAATAACTCTAATTACTCATTTACATATTCCAACAAACATATTAGAATATTCTAAAATTCTTTTCACTTAAACACTATCAAAATTGTAAACCAGCACATTTAAATATAGTTTGTTTTCAAATTTAAAATAAATCCATAACTTCTAAAATAATTATATTACAATATTATTATTTTCTAAATAAAATTTGTTACAAAAATTTAAAAAAATTTATAAAGTGATAAATTTAGAAAAATCTATAAAATTTATAAATAATTTATATAAACTACAAAAATTTAAGTTTAGTCATCTGATGTTATTTTAAATACTTTAACGGGTTTTGTTTCACGGTATTTTGAAAATTGAATATTATCCGAACTGAACCAATACGAGTATCCGAGAAAATCTGAAAGTTCGAAAATCTCAAATCTAAACCTAGCCCAGAATTCGATATAACTGAAAATTATATAAAGTTTTGAACCTAAATCCAAATCCAAAAGGGAGACTTACAAAAATACACCTTTGTATTGTCTGTTTTTCAAA
>OVAN01016119.1:0-10816 GCA_900406275.1 Anastatica hierochuntica
CATGGGCGACTAGACTTTCGTAAGAGTCTAGTCGCCCATGGGCGACTAGACATGGCTCGTGTCTAGTCGCTTCTGGGCAAGTAGACCTTTGGAAAGAATCTAGTCGTTCAACGGGGACCATACCTTGCTCGTGTCTTCGAAACAATGCGATTATCCGATCTTTACGGTTATTTATTATCGCCGCGAAACTCATATCTCGAGATCTCTTGAGAGTCGTTCAGGAATCTTGGGCGTTGATTTTGATGTTACTGTTTTTAACCCCAACAATTACCCCCCAGCTCGCAAGTTTCGATTGTGATGCAATATGGATTGAGCATGGCGCTGAAGTGGAGCTGAGTTCAATTAATGCAATCCTGACCAACTCATTTCTCCAACATCAAGCAAATTGAGTAAGCTGCCTAGAAAACAAATTTGATGTAGGAGCACTCCGAGGAACATATCTCTTTAACCAAAGGATATGAAGTACCAAGCTCGATTGTTCTGGAAATGTTACTCTTCAGAGCATCACTACATGCTGGATTCATCACAACAACATTTCAGACATGTGAGATATGAATTTTACAAACTGGTCGCATCTCATTGTTCGCGATCTGGATGTATACGCGCTCCAAAGGATATTCAGACCAAACCAGAACGTATCAGGCTATGATATAGCCTGTTTCAGATTCTAAACCCATCAAAGAACCACACAGAGGTGGAATCACTTGAAAAGATGCTTGGAAAAAATAGTTATGAATTTTCAAAGTCGACAGACTTTCAGATTATTCGACAAGTCTGTCCGTGTGAATTTAAGCTCAAATCATCCATGTAAGGGAATTCGACCAGGTCATTATCAGATTGTCTCTAACTCATTCTCATCAAGAAAACCAAGTAATTGAGGAAGCAAACCATAACGATTCGACCAAGATGTTAATTGCTCGGTTTTCAGCAATTCGGTTTCAGCATTGCGTTTTAGATTAGGATTTTAATTATTTCAGGTTATTGTCTGGTTTATTATTTTTGATACTTAATTTATTTTGAGGTTTAGTTTTTCGAAAACCCTTAGAAGGATTTTCTATTTAAGCTTTGTATCCTGCAGACTTTTAATCAATCAAAGTTTTTTTTAATCAAAAGAGAATTTTTCTCTCTCTTCTTTTTCGTGAGTTGAGTGTGTCATATCTCTCTTCACAACCTTCTGGTGTGTATATCCAAAAGACTTAGCTTGCTACAAAGTTCATTCTCTACAACATCTTTTCTTTAAGATCAAAAGGAGTTCATTCACCTGATCTAAAGATAATCTATCCTTCTATCCATTCATCAATCCATCGATTCTTCTTCCATAAATCCGCAGAAAATAAACACAAAAACAAAACTAAAAGTTTGATCTCTCATTTAGCCAGATCCGGGAATAAAACAAGGAATCTCCCATTCAGTATTGCATCAGGTGGTATCAGAGCAACTGAATTAGAGATCATTGGTTATTCTTCTTCTCTTCCTGCGATTTTCCAATTCTGTTTTTGGGGAAACACTTATTCTGATCTGTTTCATCAAGTCTTATTTATCTCTTCACGGAAACTTTGGTTGGAGATTTAAGCAAAAGAAAGAAGACACTAGATGTGACGTTGAATGAATGGCAGTGGAAGCCATGATTTCTGGAATTGTTAAAGGATTGAGATCAAAACCAGAATGTGATACAAGGATGGAACATCCAATCACCAGCAAGGAGGTTATGAAATCTTCATGTTATTCTGGATTGATTTGTGTAAGAAGCAGCAAACGAAAGGAGGAAGAATAGAGCGCATCATCTGCGTTTTTCATGAAGAACCAAATGCCCAAAGAAGCAGAGAAGCTTAAGGTCAAATCTGAAAGCGACCTATGAGCAGTCCAAGAGAAAATCAATCAATTGATTCCAGCCCCAAATCCACCCTCAATTGCTGTAATTGAAATGATAAAAGAGAACGAACATAGACTAGTTGTTCTTTGCGAAGAAAATCAGCAATTCAACGAGCTAAATCAAGGGAAGGAAACGCAGGACATAAGATATCTAATACCAATCAAAAGCGTGGCTGAAGAAGCAGCTTTTAGACTAGAAACAACCATAGAAAGAAGCAGACAACGATTTACAAATAAGGTTCAGATCGAGGTTTAATTTTGTGTAAAGCATCTAACTGGCCAATTGTTTCGGTTGATTACAGTGTCATGGAGCATCTAAGGCACGTCAAGAGGCCGAAACACATTTTTTTGCCAGGAGGAATGACAAGTGTTCCCATCAACAAAAACAACACCTTGGAAAGAGTGACAACACCATCGAAACTAAGTATGGACAATTTATTCATTCTAGAGGGTCCGGATTTGAGGACAAATCTTTTTAAAGGAAGAGGGGATGATGCAATATAGATTGAGCATGAAGCTGAAGTGGAGCTGAGTTCAATTAATGCAATCCTGATCAGCTCGTTTCTCCAACAACAAGCAAACCGAGTAAGCTGCCTAGAAAACAGATTTGATGTAGGAACACTCCGATGAACATATCTCTCTAACCAAAAGGAATTAGGAAACAAGCTCAATTATTCTAGAAACCTTACTCTTTGGAGCATCACCACATGCTGAATTCATCACATCGACATGTCAGACCTGAGAGATATGAATTTTGCAAACCGATCTCATCTGATTATTCGCGATCTGGATGTATACGCGCTCCAAACAATGTTCCGACCAAACCAGAATGTTTCAAGCTATGATCTAGCCTGTTTCAGATTTTCAACCCATCAATGGACCACAGAGAGGTGGAATCACTTGAAAAGATGCTTGGAAGAAATAATTATGAAATTTCAAAGTCGCCAGACTTTCAAATCATTCGACAAATCTGGCTGTGTGAATTCAAGCTCAAATCATCCATGTAAGGAAATTCAACCAGGTCATTATCTGATTGTCTCTAACCTATTCTCATCAAGAAAACCAAGTAACTGAGGAAGCAAACCATAATGAATCGACCAAGATGTTAGTTGCTCGGTTATCAGCAATTCGGTTTCAGCATTGTGTTTTAGATTATGACTTTAATTATTTTAGGTTATTGTTTGGTTTTTTATTTTTGATACTCGATTTATTTTTAGGTTTATTTTTTCGAAAACCCTTAGAAGGATTTTCTATTTAAGCTTTGTATCTTGCAGACTTTTAATCAATCGAGGTTTTTTTTTAATCAAAAGAGATGTTTTCTCTCTCTTCTTTTTCGTGAGTTGATTGTGTCATATCTCTTTTCACAACCGTCTGGTGTGTATATCCAAAAGACTCAACTTGCTGCAGAGTTCATTCTCTACAACATCTTTTCTTTAAGATCAAAAAGGAGTTTATTCACCTGATCGAAAGATAATCTATCCTTCAATCCATCGATTCTTCTTCCATAAATCCGCAGAAAATAAACACAAAAACAAAACAAAAAGTTCGATCTCTCATTCAACCAGATCTAGGAATAAAACAAGGAATCTTCCATCCAGTATTGCATCAGATTGCGACTCTTTCGGGCGAGTGGTGTGTGTTTTGATCGGAATCTACGACCGACATGATTGTTAAGACAAATTTTATCGATTATTTATTGCGTAGAAACCCTTATAAATATTGGACTCCCTCTCTTATTCCTCATTCATTCCTCACTTCTTCAAACTTTTTGATTTGAGAGGTATGACTTCCTCTTGTGATGGATAGAAAGACAATGGCGCTGAGGTGGGCACCGCTCCTCCGGGGAACTCTTCGAGTTCCCCAAATCGTGAAGATATCCGGACACACGTGGCCGAATACCTTGTTTTTCGAGAGGATCTGTCTCATTTAGAAGTCGAGGTGGGGGACATTGCTAGTGCCGCCCCGGTGGGCTCTCCGATCTCGCTCGTGTAATTAGTTCCCTCATTCGCGCCGCCACCCCCTTCTCCGATCGTTCCAGAAGATTGAACGATCCGGCCGACGGGTTCTTCGATGACTCCTGGTCCTATTGGAGATTCAGAGCATCGGCCCGAGTCAATGTCTCCTCCACTGGCCCGACGAGAGATTGTCCTGGGCCTACGCGTTTGGGGCGCCACTCCCGCCGTTGCTTTGGAGGGGCGCAAGAGGGCCTGTGCCAACATGGAGGCGGCTAGGAAGAAGAGGTGCGTCAGAGGGGTCGAGGTCAGACCTTCGCCCCTAGGAGCTTCTGGCCTGGGTGCGAGGTCGCAATATTGTGCCAAGGTTCGTTTCGCGGCTCTTTTATTGTTGCTTAGGTTTCCTTCCTCTTTTTCTTTTACTCTCTCTTTCGCGTAGTTCGTATCTTTGATAGACGGGATGCTTAATGACTGCAGGTCGGGGATCGAGCATCTTAAGAAAGAGCTTGCCGAATCGAAGGACCAGTCATTGCAGTTTGAGAGGAAGTTGGAGGGTATCGAGGATGCCCATTCCCTTGAGGTATCGCGCCTGGAGACTCGGATTGGCGAGCTCGAGAGAGATTTAGGGAAGATGACGAGCTCGTTGCTGAAGGAGAAGATGGATAGGAAGGTTAAAGAATGGAGTTGTGTCGCCTGTGGCGTCGGATGCAGCACGAGGAATGCTCATCGAGTCGTGGGATTGCGGAGGCCATGGCTAAGTGGAGGGTTGCTCTGTGTTCCTATTCTCGGACTCGCTTTGCCAAGATTGCGAGCTCTCTCGAATCATAGATGGATGTTCACAACATGGATCTCTCCCTGGCGGTTATCAAAGGAGAAATGAGCGAGATTATGATGTTCCTTGACGGAGAGTCCCCGTCTCAGCAAGCAGAAGAAGCTAAGCTGTCCGCTCGCAAAGCGGAGCTGGAAGCTGCTGAGGGGGACTTCGGTTCTATCTTCGCCACTTTGAAATTTGACTGTGCCCTTCCGGTGCTTTCCGATAATCTTGAGAGGCAGGATCCTACGGACATCGAGCTTCATGACGCCGTGGAGGGGGGACGAGATGACATGGCTCCGAGTTCTGGTGATGTAGCAGGTTAGGACGCAGTCGTACCCGTGGATGATAAGTTAGGTGGTAGTCCCATTCGGGGCATTTGTCTTTTCTATGGTTTGTTTTGATCAGATATAGCCGTTTTTTTGTTTTTATTATTTTTTTGTATGTTTCGGTACTAGCCGTATGTGGCTATGAATCCCTTGTTGTTTTGCGGTTTTGCGTCAATGAACGGTTTTTTTTTTATTTCGATTTGATAGTGTATGAGTAGCGCTGCGTACGTGGAGATAAATTATGAGTTATCATCTCATATATGTTCCTTGAAGGATCGTTATATTCGTTGTTTGTTTCGGGTGCGAGTTTTCGAGAGACTTAGTCTTTCGGATTCTCATAAACACAAATATAGATGAAGAGATAAGTTTCGGGATCTCGTATCTATTAGACACTATGCCTTGAGATGTTTGAGACCAATGTGCTGGGTTTACGGTAAGACCTAAGTTTACTCTCAATTTTAGGGCGTGCAGTAACTAACTCCGGCTTACGTTTGCCATTTTCGATTTCGACCTGGTTTCGTCTCGATGTTGAAGTATGCTATAAGTTCTCGGCTTATATGGCTTGTTTCAATCGGTAATCGAGCATCACTCCAAAGACAATTTCTAAGTCGTCTGGAAGTGCTGACCAAAATTTCAGATTTCTTTTATAGCGTGCTATTATCCTAGTTGGATGTATAATAGCTGTTGAGAGTAATTTAGGTCATGGGAATTCCCCATGCTTAAATGGAGTACAACAGTAATACCTCAAAGCAGGGGAATGCCCAGAAGCAGGAAGCCAAACGACGTTGCATAGTCGGAAGCCGGAAGTTCGACGACGTTGCATTGCCAGAAGCCGGAAGTCAAACGACATTGCATAGCCGGAAGCCGGAAGTCAGACGACCTTGCATAGCCGGAAGCCGGAAGCCAGGCGACTACCGCCTCACTTCTATTTTTATTATTTAACTTAGTAGATAATGACGTGTATTCTAGATACAAATACATATATTTTACAGATAATCATGATATATCCAATTCTTGGAGGGATAATCATGAACTACATGTATAAATACAAAGCTTAAGGGCAAAACGTGGACACACGAAATCCTATGCTAAGAAATCAATACAAGGCCAATCTTTTTCGCCATTATCAATCTCAAAGCATAAGAACAACTTCACATCATCTTTGCTAAACATTCATTGACCTCCAGCTTCCGTAGTGCTACAAAGAACGACAAAAATCACCCGTAACAGTTGGCGCTAGAAGGAGGGGAGCTTTCAAAAACAGCTACTTGACGATGGTTGGAGATAATAATGAATCAACAAACATCACACCGACACGAGTAGAGCTCACCTACGAGGAGATGTGATCTCAGCTAGAGACTTTGCAAAAGAAACTAGGAGAGATGGAGCAGCTTCGAAGGGATCAAACTCCAACTGGAGCTGATGCCGCAACTGCAGAGCTTCAAACCTTGAGACAGCAGATGGAGGCTCATGCCAAAACACTCCAGGAGAATATGCAACGCTTGCAGTAACTGGAGTTGGAGAGTGAAACCCTCAGAGTGGCAAACTTGGCTCTAACGGCAAATCAAGCCACGAATCACATGTTCAAGGTCCATGTGCCCCGGATGCCAACTCTGGAAACTCCTCCTACCAATAACCATGGAGAAAGAGGAAACCCAGCAGCAACGGGAGCCCAGGAGGACCAAAACATTTCTCAAGAGCAAGAAGACCTAATGGTCACAGGAGAGCCGCAAGCCACAGGCCTCGCCCCACTCTCTGATGAGTCCAGACGACTGGAGAAGATGTTCTCCAGCAAGTTTGAGGCCCTATAGTTGGTGATCGAACGACTTCAGGGTTTTGCACCTCCTCTGAGGAAAAGTGCCCTAAGCTCTTATGTGGACACTCCCTTCTTGGAAGAGATCGCACTCACCGACATGCCAACGAAGTTCACCTTCCCATTTATTAAGCCGTACGACGGGACTTCTGACCCGGACTATCACATCACACAGTAGAAGTAGAAGATGCTTACTGTGGCAATCCAGAAAGAGCACAAGGAGGCCGCCATGTGCAAGGGATTCAAATCCAACCTGAAAGGGGCCACCTTGCAATGATTTATATCGATTCCAACCAGAACCATAAGATCCTTTGCTCATCTGACTGACCTGTTTGTGGAGCAATTTGCTAGCAGCAGAGTGACTCCCAAGTCCTCTGATGATCTTTATGAGATCAGGAAGCGTAAGGCGGAGCCACTCAGGAGCTATCTTCACTGCTTCAACAATCAGAAGTTCACAATCCCAAACTGCAGTGTTGCCATCGCAGTCTCTGCCATCAAGAGAGGACTTCTGCCTGACGGTGATCTGTATAAGGAGCTCACTAAATACCAGTGCAGAATGATGGAAGACGTGCTCTCCCGGGCCCAGGCGCAGATCAAGTGGGAGGAAGATCTACTTGCCAGGCAAGAATCTTAGGTCATGAGGACCGAGAAGACGGCGAGAGATGACAAGCTCTACCAAAGACCTGTCAGAGAGGATGGACAGAAGGGAGCAAAAGGTCACATGCCTCTAGGTAAGCCAGATGGCAATAGATTCCCGCCAGTACATACATGGCCGAACGTATCCAACCTATCAATCTCAAGCGCGGAGCTGGTAGGAGTCCTGAAAGAGATGGAAGGCCAAGTCAAATGGCCCCAGAAGATGAGATCACCTGACCATCGCCGGAATCCGAACAAATGGTGCGACTTCCACCACGACCACAATCACAGAACAGAGGATTGCATATCCTTAAGAATATAAGTCAATGAGCTGCTCAAGAAGGGACACCTACGAGAATTCCTTTCCAACAAAGCTAAAGAGATGTTGGACAACCAGGAAGAAGGAGTCCCGGCCGGCCGTCAAGCGCCTTATTTCCTAAGGCACGATAAGGTGATCAATGTCATATCCAGAGGTTTGGAGATAAGTGGCATTACGCATGCAGCTACGAAGAAAAGCACAAGGCTCACGAAAAACAATCATGGCACCCCGGAAGTCTAGCGCCAGAATCTCAGCTAGGAAGTCATAAATTTCACAGCAAGAGGACAAGATGGGATCCTGACTCCACAACACGACGAGTTGGTTGTTTCATTATCGGTTGTGAATTTTTTTGTTAAGAGAGTACTTATCGACAATGGGAGCTCTACGAATGTACTTTTCCTAGGAGCATACACAGACCTGGGTCTGACCCAGGAATCCTTGATCAAGAAGACCACGCCGTTGGTGGGCTTCAGTGGGGAAGTCAAGGAAACCATCTGAGAGATAGCACTTCCGATGTGCGCCGCAGGAATCAATCTGTCCACTAAGTTTTCTGTCATTGATTGTCCCTCTGCCTATAACATGATCATGGGCAGGCCCTGGATACACGAGATGAGAGCCGTGCCGTCAACCCTGCACCAAGTACTCAAGTTTCCAACCCCATGGGGAATCAAAGAGATTAGGGGCGATAAAGAAAACGCCCGATCGTGCTATCGGACCACTTTGAAGGGAAAGACGACTCCCTTATAACAATTACAGAGAGCACTCCCCGCATTGCACACTGAAGAGCCGGAAGTGGAACAACTTGATGATGTTCCTCTGATACCCGGAGAGCAAGGCAGAAATCTTAGAACAGGGGCAAGGTTGCAAGAAAGCATACGCCAAAGGCTGATAGACTTTCTCAGATCCAATGCGGATTGCTTCGACTGGTCCCACGTGGACATGCCAGGGATAGACCCTGAATTCATAGTACATAAGCTGCAAGTGGACCCCAAGTACTCGACAGTCAAGGAAAAATGGAGGAATTTCGCACCCAAACGAGACAAGATAATCAATGATGAAGTCAAACACCTCGTAGCGGCTAGGTTCATTAGAGAGGTCCACTATCCGGATTGGCTGGCAAACGTTGTCGTGGTCTGCAAGAAGAACGACAAGTCGCAGGTTTGCATAGATTTCACGGATCTAAATAACTCTTGCCCTAAGGATCCTTCCCCGCTGCCCCATATAGACAAACTGGTTGAAGCCACAGCTGGAAACCAGTTGGTGAGCTTCATGTACGCCTTTTTCGGGTACAATCAAATACTCATGCATCCAAACGACCAGGAAAAGACGTCCTTCATGACTTCTCGTGGAGTTTACCGCTACAAGGTGATGCCTTTTGGATTAAAGAATGTGGAATCCACCTATCAGAGGCTAGTCGCTGACTAAATCGGCCAGACCATTTAAGTCTATATAGACGACATGTTGGTAAAGTCCTTAGATGCGGAAGACCACATAGCCCACCTGCAACAAGCTTTCTCTACCTTGAGGAAATACAACATGAAGCTCAACCCCTCTAAGTGCTCATTCGGATTAAGTTCCGGGAAATTTTTGGGGTACATATTTACATACAGGGGCATTGAATTGAACCCAGAGCAAATCAGGACAATTCAGACAATCCCTTCGCCCAAGACTCCACGAGACGTTTAGAAGCTTACTGGAAGAATGGCGGCCTTGATTAGAATCATATCCAGGCTGTCCGACAAATCACATGCATTCTTTGAAGCCCTTAAGTTCACGGGGAAATTTGAATGGAACCAAGAGGCCGAGGACGCCCTAGTCTAGCTCAAGGAATATCTCACAACGCCATCTCTTCTCTCTAAGCCACAAGAAAGAGAGCCTCTACTCCTATACCTTGCCATCTTAGAGCATGCCGTCAGTGTCGTCTTGGTCAGGGAAGAAAAAAGCAAGCAACGTCCGGTGTACTATGTAAGCAAGTCCCTTCTGGACACCGAGACTCACTATAGAAACCTGGAGAAACTGGCTCTCGCTTTGGTCATCTCGGCCAGGAAGCTGCGTCCCTACTTCCAGGATCACCCGGTAATAGTCGTCACATCTTTTCCTTTCAAGTCTGTACTCTACAAGCCGAAAGTATCCGGAAGACTGGCCAAATCGGAAGTGGAATTAGGCGAGTACGTTGTGATCTTCTGCTCTGCCACGACGATTAAATCACAGGTCCTGGAAGACTTCGTAGCCGAATTCTCCCCGCCGATGGTACTAGGGGCAGAAGAAGAGGTCAGGATCCAGCAAGAAAATAAAAGTGAAGAGGAATGGGAACTCTATGTAGATGGATCCAACAACATACGAGGGGCAGGTGTAGGCCTCGTGCTCATCTCACCAAGAGGAGAAGTGGTATCAAGAGCAGTAAGATGCAACTTTTGAGCCACCAACAATGAATGCGAGTACGAAGCCTTAATTGCAAGATTCAGCTTGGCAAAAGACGTGGGAATATAAAACCTACAAGTTTACAGTAATTTGATAGCTCAGTTTTCACCCAAGATAACACTGCAAGCGCACAGATGTACGTTGTAGTGGTACGGGATCGAATCCATAGAGACCAAAGGTAACACAAAGAGTTAAAATCAAACAGCGGGCTAAGGCTAAAAAGATTTCTTGTAGAGATAATGAAAAATTGAAAATAAGAGAGCACAAAAAACGCAGAAAACAACGAGGTTGTAAACAATTCAAAGAAGTGTTGGGCATCGTGTATTCTCAGGGAAATATTTCATTGTTGACTTAAACTACAGATTAGGGAAGAGATTAAGAACCGTCTTGAACTTAAATTCTAATCTAGAACTAATCTACTTCCGTAGCATCAATGCCCTATGCACTAGAAACCTAGAGGCTAACTTCCGTTGACCCTCGATTTCTAGTCATGCATTACTAACAGATTTGTTAGGTTCACAATTCACTTAAGCATCAACTTCTGTTGGCTTAAGAAGAATTCCTCATCTATAATTCTTTCATGCATTTAAACATTCACCTTCCAGCAGTTATACAACCTAAGTTCAGAAACTAAGTGATCAATTCAGTTTCATGCATTACGAT
>OVAN01016120.1:139-10816 GCA_900406275.1 Anastatica hierochuntica
GCCAAGACGGACCTCTGGTCTTGGTTTCAATCGACGTCTAGATCGGCCTCTAGTTCAGTCGTCAATCGGTTCCAAGACTCATTCATAGGTTTAGCGTCAATCGGCGTTTAGATAGATCTCCGAAACGACGCGGTTCTCCGATGCTTTTGGTGGTTTTATATCCCTCTGAAGGTTGTATCGTGTGGCCTTGTGAGAGTTGTCCGAAAGCCATTGATGTTAACTTTAGCATTCGGATGCTTTAGTTTCTCTCGGACGGATAGACTTCTTTGAAAGATCGTCTTGACCCCAATTTGCTTGCGGTCTAGACGACGGTAAGTCTAGATGACGGCTAGTCTAGATGACGGCAAGTCTAGACGACGGTGAATCTAGATGACGATAAGTCTAGATGACGTTAAGTCTAGATGACGGTGAGTTTAGATGATGGTAAGGTTAGACGACGTTAAGCTTAGACAACGGTAAGTCTAATCGATACTAAGTCTAGACGACGACGAGTCCAGACGTTGGTCGTGTTTCTGAGTAAGTCCGATTAGAGATGTGATCTTGGACGTTGATTTCGAGATGGCTGTTTTTGACACCAACAATGATGTGGGATCAAGTTTTACACCAGTTAAAACCTAGCTGCAAGTGTACATCATTCGTAATAATACTTAGGGATCGAATCCACAGAGACTAATGTTTTACACTTAGGATCCATTGACTTTGGATTAAGCTAAGAATGAAATATGCATGGTTTTTTTGGTTTTATTATGATTTAATGATGGAAAACGAAATCCTATTTTATATGTTAATTTACATAGAATAAAATCAATGATGAATATGCATCAGACAAGCAGAGAGCGTTTAACAAGCAAGCAAGATACTATAATCAACCACATGGTCTAGAACACAGCCACTAAGGTAAATCCTTTCCACTTTCGAGCTTCCAGATTCTATGTTTAAATACTAAGATTCATCGACTTTCGCACGGGTCTAAAATATAAAAACATGCATTAACTCGATCAAGACTGATTGTTCACGATTCTAAAATCGATCTACTTTCAAAGCTTACCTAGAAAGGCTCACCAAATATAAGATCCAGTGGTAAGACAAGCTTTTGGAATAGATACCGCTATAGATCTATTCCCGTTTCGTAGGGGAACAACATTACAAATGAATAAAGGTGATAACGTTATTGATAAAACCTAATAGATTAGAGATATAATTCAAGCGAACTATTGAACTCTATATTACCTACTGTCTAACATGAAAATTGATCAAACAATAACATGTAAACACGAAATCATTGAAAACAACAAGCATTCATAATCATCAAGGGAGAGAGAAGAAGATAAAGCCAAGTTTATGGAAGAATGGATGATATATTGAAGATGAAGATGGATCTTAGGAGGCTACAAAGGGCAAGATCCCAAAGGGTATTGTCCCTACCTTCTAAGAGTGTTATTCAACCCTAATCTAATGAATTGAAGAGGCTAAAAGCAAATATATATATTGTTCTAACAATCTAGGTCAAAAAGTGTAAAATCGGGGCTTAAGACCTCATAATGTTTAGGCTTCATGTCCAAAGGCTTTGAGTTGAGTTCTTGGGCTTGAAGAGTCCTGGAATGAGTCCACCTGAGTCTGTACAATTTCTGGTTCGAAGCCCAAATTTCTTTCCTTTTGTTTTGGCCTTTGTACGCACCCTTCATCTGTGAGACAGCTAGACCAGTCTTCAGTAAAATTAGTATAATGCTTTTTCCACTACTCTAAATGAGATTAAACCACTTTGAGATGAAAGCTAATTCAATTCTCTAACTCCTGTCCAAAGCTCATCAAAATAAATTGACAGCAAGGCTTTTTCTTGGATGATACTTCTGATTCTCGGAAACTGTCCAGAAACTGGCTTTTGATCAAGTTAGCTTCATAAAGCTCCAAAATGCATTGGTTGACCTGAAATGACTTAAAACACTACAAATACAAGAAAAGTACCTATAATTGCATAATTTTGTGTAAAAACACTAAGAAAACCTATCAAAATTCACAGGAAAAGTGGTAAAATAATGATGTTATCACTGGACTATGTGTAGCAATCTTTATACCAATTAAAGCTTTATCATGTTTTTTTCCGTTATATATTAGCAATCAGTACCTCAGTGCAAATAATAAATAAGTATGGAGATAGAGGATCTCCCTATCTTAGACCTCTTTTGGGACTATATGGCTCGTTGGCGTCCCATTGAAAAGCACTTTATACGTCACAGACCGTACACACCACATTAGCCACACAATCCACTGCGATCCAAACCCCAACTTGCCCAAAACTGCTTCTAGGAAGTTCCATTCTATTCGATTGTATGTTTTACTCATGTCCGTTTTAATCGCCATGAAATCGTGTATATAAGCATGCTTTGTACATAGCCCATGGAACATTTCCTAGGCAATGAGGATATTATTCGTGATCAATCTCCCTAAAAAATGCAAATTGTGTTTTCGATACTACCCGTGCAAGAAACGGTTTCAAATGCAAACACAATATCTTCGAGATTACTTTGTATCGTACATTACATAAACTTATCGGCCATAGAGTTGCCATCATTTTAGGTAGTTTCATCTTTGGTATTAGACAAAAAATTGTCTCTTTCAACCGATTATCAGAACTTGTTGATCGGAAAAAGTTTTGCACCAGAGTAACCAAATCCTCCCCTAGGACTCCCAAAACCTCTGATAAAATAAAGCTGTCATACCATCCGGCCCCAGAGCTTTCTCCGGGTGCATTGCAAACAAAGCATTTTTAATTTCTGATTCTGATATCTCACGTGTTAAGATTCTACTCATATTCTCCAATATAGTTGGTTTGACATTTTGGAGAACCTCTGTAAAACTACCCGTTTCTGTCACTTGGAAAAAATCATTAAAATAATCACACGATATTCCTTCCATCCCCTGGGGTGAATACTCCCAATCACTTTGTTTGTTGATAAGCCTTGTGATCCTATTTCTTGCTCTCCTTTGTTTGTAGTTGCATGAAAAATTTTGGTATTCTTATCCCCTTTCTTTATCCAGAAACTCATATTTTTTAGGCCAATATGTTCCTCTTCTTTGTAGGCTTCCTACAATTTCCTTCTAATTTGACTGATATCCTCCTCAGATATCGAGTCATCTTCCTGAGCATCCTCTTAAGTTCTTTTTGGACAATCAAGTTTTTCCTTCCCTGGGAGGATATTATTTCTCCTTCCCTGAGAGGATATTATTTTTTCTCCACCAAGAAATAAAATTCCTACAATTACTAATTATATCCACAAAAGACGGTATACGAATATTTGTTGTACGATTCCATCCATGTCCAACCGCCTCTGAAAGACCCTCATCCCCAATCGATCGTTTATCAAACCGAAATTGTTTATGGCGTACTTCAAATTTGTAATCAACTTTGAGAGTATCGGTCTATTGTAAGATCATATTCTTGCCAACTTTCGAGTGCGGGGATATATCCAACAATTCCTCATTTCCTACAGTCCTATCCAGCTTTCACCTTACTTTATGTTTACTCTAAGTCCCTTTCCAAGAAAAATTATCTCCTAAGCATGGGAATATTGTCATCCCACAATGTTGAAGCATAGTGTTAAAAGGGACAAAAGAGATAGCTGATCACATTGTATCCCCTTTCTTTTCATGGTTTTCGGAGAGTTCGCTAAAGTCTCCAATCATTAACAAAGGGTCATTTGTATTTGTACCCAATTGTATCAATTTTTCCCAAACTTGTTGCCGTTCTGAAACCATCTGATCACCATAAACAAATGATATACAAGTTTTAGATCCACCAAAAATAACTTGTACATCAATAATATGATTACTAGAAAAAAGAACATCTAATTTTATTTCATTAACAAATAGAATAGCAAGTCAACCATTTGAACCACGGGATTCTAAAAACAGTTTATTATATTTTATTAGGCATCATATAAATTTGATAATATTGGTAATCCTCTGTCTCGTAATGTAATTGAACTTTTCTCTTGAATCAATACTATAATAAAGCTAGATTCTCTCTATGAGATGACATGTCAGTAATTATGTGATTATAAGAGCGACACATCATCAAAAATAAAATAAAATTGATAGACAAATAAAAAAGAAACATTAATACAAATCATTTTGTCAAATTTATATATAAATTAGTCTCCTTCACCTCTCCTATGCATTTATTATTAATTATGTCAAAATAAAACTAACATGTAAAAATATGATTTTCTTAACATTAACAATCTTTTAGATATTTATGCATTTACATATGTACGAAAACATATATCGACTAAATTTATTTTGTTTATCGTCGTTCAACTTCATCTTCTTTTCTTTTATATGTTATCACTTATATAATTTTCTCAATTATAATCCTATTTTAATTGACAAGGCCATAGAAAAAATAAAGATAGTTGACGTATTATACATAAAAAAAAATGATACCATAAAGGAACATATCATATAAGTGATAGAAGTAATTATATTATCAAATAGTAAATGACCAATAATCTATATTTTAATTATCTTCTAAGAAAATACCTCAAGGTGTTTATATTTTCTAAAATCACTTAAAAACAATTTGTATACAAAAAAAGAAAATTATATTATCAAGGGAAAATTCAATATGAATACACCAACTTAATTTTGATTATCATTTTAATACACAAAATTTTCATGCGCCCACAACAATACACCAACTATTTTTTCGTTTTTCCATAATAATACATTAACTATGTTTTGTATATTTTAAACCAAATACACTTAGCTATATACCCATATAAAGTAGCGCTGTCAAAATTCCATTAAATATTTATTATTTTATTAGAAATAATTATATTAATAATTCTATCATACTAAATTATTTCATAAATATATAAAAATTCAAAAAAGATTAAGAAATTCCAAAAGAATCAGAGAATATAGTAAAAATAGTAAAATATATTATTATAAAATTTAAATTTAAAAACATTAACAATATAATCTAAAAATCACAAAAATATAAGCTAAAAATATCTTCAAATAAATTCAAGAAAATTATACAATTTTAATTCATTTTAAACGTTTTTGTATTATTATGTAATTTATCATTTTTCAAACGCAATTATAATCTTAAATGTGAAATAAAATAAGGTAAATTGAATTTCTTTTAATGTTATTATGTGTTTTTATGTATTAGAAGTGGAGCATTAACAACAACAAAAAATTTAAACATTAGGTTTCAAGTTCAACAGGTTATTTAGAAACTTTAACTATTTTGATATTTATAGTTTTTTTAAGTTTTGGTAAGGGTTAACTTTTATTATTAATATTTTACAGTTTCAAATTCTTAAATTATATTTTAATATTTTATTAGATCTTTCATATTTTTTTGGAGTTTACAATTTTTTTAGATAACTTTGTTGACTAACTGGTCAACACCCATTAATTAAGTAAATAGCAGTGGTGTTTTTTTTTCCAGTAATTTGTCTTTTTTTCCCCTATAGCTCACGAAACTTCAAATGTCTCTACAAGTTTTTTTATATATATATATATATATATATATATATATATATATATATATATAAANAATGAAATTGTAAATATACGAAAAAAGTTCATTTTTTTTCTTTCTAACGTATTTTAAATTATTTGAAATGGATATATATTTTGCAAATACACAGAAAATATTGTAACATGTAAGGATTTGTATACTATTTAAGTAGACAGTCTGTTTTTACATAGTATGTCTATTTATTACAAAAATTTAACTTTCATATAAGCAAAAACAAATTAATTAAAAATTGAAGGTGGCTACTATATAAGGGGATAAATGTGAAAATTAAACTAATCCCATAATTTCTAAACCATATTATCAACTAAAAAGGTAAAAATAATTTTCAACTAAAACAATAAATATAACTACTATTTGAGATAATATAAACAGTACGCGATAGACTATTTTAAAATAGACTGTCTATTTCTGCGTGCCTATTAATTTCACAAATAACCAAACATCAAGGAGGAGGAAATGTGATTGAGTTTCACATTTTTTATTTGGTAATGATAAAAGTATCACAGCACAAAATTTTGAGAAAGAGCGATCTAAAAAAATTGAAAGAAGAGAAAACTATGTTAAGCAACAAATAAATTGTTTGTTAATTGCAACATGTCAACGAACTTAAAAGGGCAAAATCTATTCTTATATAGTATGTTTATTTTTTACAAAAATATAACTTCCATATATATAAGCAAAAATAAATTAATAAAAGTTGAAAGTTGCTACTATATAAGGGGATGAATGTGAAAAATTAAACTAATCCCACAATTTCTAAACCATATGATCAACTAAAAGGTAAAAAATATGTTTCAACTTAAAGAATAAATAGAATTACTATTTGAGATAGTATAAAGAGTACTGAAATAGACAATTTTTAAATAGACTGTCTATTTGTGCGTGTCTATTAATTTCACAAATAACCAAACATCAAGGGGGAGGAAATGTGATTGGGTTTCACGGTTTTATTTGGTAATATTAAAAGTATCACAGTACAAAGGTTTGAGAATGAGCGATCTAAAAAAATTAAAAGAAGAGAAAACTATGTTAAGCAACAAATAGACTGTTTATTTGTTGCAACATGTCTATGAACTGAAAAATAAAAAATCGCCATAAAATTTTGGAAATAGTAGACTTTTTTATGGCTATTTTTTTAATTATGGTGGTCAGATGTATATTTGACCAAATTTCTCTTTTTGAATTTTCTATATTTTTGAAATACTTTAGTATTATATAAGCATAAATATTACATTTTTAACTAAATAAATAAATTTTAGCAGAAATTTTAAAGGCGTTACTTTAAATAGATAGATAACTAAATGTATGTGATTAAAATTAAAAAATAATATAGTTGATATATTATTCTGGAAAATAAAAATAGTTGGTGTATTTTTTTAGGTAAATTAAAAGTTAAAGTATTAAAATGGTCATAGAAATCAAGTGTATATTTTTATGGATTTTTTCAACTATCAAATAGTATCAAAATTAATGATCTATGTTTTAAATAATCTCTAAATCATAACTCTCCTACTAATTGGTATTAAAAAACAAATCAATACTATAATAATACTAAAACATTATGTTATGAGAAGTAGAGACGCCCTGCAAAAAAAAAAAAGATGATCAATCAAAATAAAGCATAAATACACATCATTTTTAATTTCATTTATCAAAATATGTAGATTACACATCATTAATATTATGTCACTTACACTCTAAAAGTGTTTAATTTCCAACTTTATTGGTTCTTTTGTATTATTAATTTGATCAAGAGTGTTAAAACATAACTAGAGTTTGACCCCCACAACAGCGCGGGTTTTTTTAATTTTATATCTTATTGATCATATTTAAATTTTTCGAGTATCGGGTATAGAATTTCGGTTATTTCAATTTTTAGATTCAGATTCAGATTCAGTTTCAAAACTTTTAGATTTTTCAGTTATATCGAATTCTGGGTTCGGGTTTAGATTTGAGATTTCTGGATTTTCTGATTTCCTCGGATACTCGTATGGCTCTAGTTCTGATAATATATGATACCCAAAATACCATGAAACAAAACTGGTTGGAGTTTTTTTAAAAAAAAACATTAGATGAGTAAACTTAAATAATTATAGTTTATATAAACTATTTTTATAAAAATGTATAAAGTTTTCTAAATTTTAACACTTTTTGATTATTTTTGAAATTTTGTAACAAATTTTATTTAGAAAGTAATAATATTGTAATATAATATTTTTTAAAAATTATGTAAATATTTTAAATTTGAAAGCAAACTATATTTAAATTTGGTGAAAAATGATGATTTTAAACTGTGTTAATTCACAATTTTGATAATGATTATGTGAAAAGAATATTGGGATAATATGTTTGTTGGAATAGGTAAAAAAGTAATTAGAGTTATTTTAATATATTATATATATTTAATAAAATTTCTAAAACATATTCAATTTTAAAAAAACACGTATGAAAATGTCTATGTACTTCTCTTTTAATAAAATAGATTAGCCAATATTTTATTTGTCCTATAATCTGCTTTTAAAGATAATCTAAAATTCTTAATTTACACTCAACTCATTTTTTACAAAATTGAATTAGAAAGATCTAAAAAGTAGTTAGAAATTTTATAGTTTTAGTAGAATTAAAATGAAATTTTTGGCCACAATAAAAAAGTTTAATAAATAAGAGGAAGTATAATAATATCGTTAAAGTATTTTTACTATATTTCATATACTGTGTTTTATACACGTAATTTATTCATGTAATGCATGTAATAGTTAGCAAAAATAACTCGTAGGGTATTTATTTAGTACCAATATAAAGGAGAACTCCAACAGCACAACCAAAACAGAAAGTCCAACAAGTATTATACAGAAAGAGTATCAACAAGAAGAAGAATGAAACTCACAAGTTCCTCGTTAGTTCGTCTTCTTGTTGTTCTCCATTTAAGTTCAGACCTCATCTTTGCTTCTAAAGAGGTACATTCATTACCCCTTTTTACCCCACCAACAAATCTTTTATTTAGCATTCAATATTTGTTCTCTTTTAAGAGTTCTTTTTTTCTGTATAATTTCAGTCGGCTTCATATGTTGTGTACTTTGGAGGTCACTCCCATGTCGGGGAGATAACAGAAGATGCCACGGATCGAGTTAAAGAAAGCCACTACGACTTTCTTGGTTCATTCATTGGAAGGTATCCTAAAAAAGCCCACTAAAACTTGTTTGTGTTGTTACTATTTTTCTCTTCAATCCAGTATGATGTGAGTGTCGATTTCTGTTGAAGCAGCCGTGAGATTGCCACAGACGCAATTTTCTACTCATACACAAAGCACATCAACGGCTTCGCTGCTCATCTTGACCACAATCTTGCATCTGCAATCTCCAGTGAGTATAAATTTTCCTAAAAAGGAAATTATAAAATATCCAAAACCCGAAATTATATCTTTAATTTTGAACTATGATCTGAACCTGCTAACTTGGTTTCTCTTGTCACAAGAACATCCTGAAGTTGTGTCTGTATTCCCAAACAAAGCCTTGAAGCTTCACACGACTCGATCATGGGACTTTTTGGGTTTGGAAAGCAACTCTTTCGTTCCTTCGTCTTCTATTTGGAGAAGGGCTAGATTCGGGGAAGATTCCATCATTGCAAATCTCGATACAGGTTTAAATTTATTTTCTTTCCTAATTATGTTGGTCAACCATTGCAACTTTGGGACCATTGAGATTGATCTTGAGGAAGATACGCACCCTACTTTCAAAATTATAGATTTATTAAACGGATTTGACTTGCATCACAAGAAATATCTAAACAATATAAAATCGTTTCTGAATTTGATTAGCTAGTTTTTTAGATCTCTAGATGTCAGCAAGAATCAATCCGCCATATTAAGCACGCATGTGCGCATATGCATATTCTCTTCTCTCAACAAGAATTGTAGCTCTCATTTTTTTATTTTTAATACTTTATGCATATAGGTTGACTTGAATAACAACACTACAGTCTTTTTACGTCATAATTATGAGATTACCAAATTCTCTGGTAAATATTTTACTTTCGACGGAAGTTAAGTGTGCGAATTAAATGTTAATTCATCTACATTAAAAAAGGAAAAAAAATCAGATATCAAATACTAGTAAAGAACTTTTAGGAGAGCGAATTAAACATTTTTTGAAAAGAAAAGATAATGAATAATTCACCGTACAAGCAACAGCCGCCTCCCCCTTGTCAAAACCCTAACGTGCTCGTTCCTCCACCGTCGGTGGTTCAGCCGCCGGCGGTGGCCTTTCTCTTCCCCTCCTTTCTTTTTTTCTTTTTGCTCTTCTCCTCTTCCACCCTCTCTGCTTCGAGACTCTGACATCTGTGTGAATCGGTGAAGTGATTTGGTGCTTTTGTCGATGATGTGAGATGCGGTGAGGAACTGATGGTGGTTGAGAGGAGGGCTGGTGTTTTAGGGAGCGAGTTTTGTACATTGGAGCTTCCTTGATTCGTATTCGTTCTCGTTGGAGCGAAGAGCGCCGGTGTGTCTCTTTGCAATCGGAGTCGTGGAGAAGCAGAGATTGGGGTTTTGAGAGCTCGGCTCTCGGTGTTAGGTGTTCCTTTTGCCCTTGCAGGTTTCACTCTGCTCCCGTCGCGTGCTCTATGTTCCTCGGTTCAGAACCTCTTCGGTCAAGCGGGTTTGGCTCTAGGTTTTTTCGTTTTATCTCCGGTTTAGATTATGATGGTGAACAGCTATAGAATTTAGGTTTTTTGGGGAATTGCTAGTTACCTCGAGATTTAGTGAGATTGTCTGTGGTTTAGAGGTTTTAATGCTTCTTAGTCTCTTGGTGTATTGGATTTCCCTAGTTGGTTGTGTCAGTAATCGGTTAAAGTTAAAGCAGTTCGTGCGAGAGGTGCGCTCGGCCTACTAGATAGGAGCGACGGTTTGTCCCGGTGATTCCGGCTCCTCAGTAAGGAAGTGTGTAGAGCTTCACGTCGTAGGTCGTTGGCAGCTAAAAATGGCACTAAAAAGTAGTGTCATCTTCATCGATCTAGATAATTATCGTCGGATTCTCGTGGATCTTCAAGTTCAGAGCAATACAATGAGTTCCGGTCGTGCTTCTTCCCTCAATAATATCGGCTTGTGATGCTCAGCTCCATTTCTCCTCTAA
>OVAN01016121.1:0-10816 GCA_900406275.1 Anastatica hierochuntica
TCCTAGTACACTAGTTCAATTTCCTAGACCTCTAGCACAACATCACACAGATTGACTCGACTTGCAAACAGGACAACAATCAAGACGTGTTAACCTATGCTAGCAATGAATAACATCCTAAGGCAATTCTACGGGGGGATTGCTACGGGAATAATGCCTCACCTTGGCAACTGCAGACGCGGAGATTGGACACAGGGGACTTCCGGAACAGCTACTGAACCTCGGGAACTGAACCGAAAAAGAACTCTTATTAGACCTTAATCCGGAACCGGCTCAAAAAGGAAACTTTCCATTTATGGAACACTGCCATAAATGGAAACTTTCTAAAAACGGAAACTTTCTAAATCAGGAAACCTGCCCAAAATAGAAACTTTCCTGAAAAAAAACTTTCCAAAAATAGAAAATTTCCAAATTGAGAACTTGCCAAAAGTGGAAAGTTTCCATAAATGGAAACTCCTAAAACCGAGCACAGAAAAGTTATGGAAACGATCTAAATTCTACGGGAATAGCTACGGAAACACGGAAAAAGGAAAACACGGAAACGCGAAACGCTAAAGCCGCGGAAACGCTCACCTTGCGATTAGCGGCAGCGGCGGAAACGCAACGGGAGACCCGCGGTTTCGAGAACCCGGCGGCTAGGAGCTGCGGCGCGGGTTGAACGGTGGAGAGGAGGCTCGGTCGGGGGCTCGCGACGCTCGACGATGGTCTGTGGCTCACGGTTCAACGGTGACGGCGGCGGAGAGGTGCGATCGGGCTCGGTTGATGGTTCGGAGGCTCGGATCGGCGAAATCGGCGGCTGATAGGGTTGATCGGCGGCGGAAAACGGCGTGTGAGGCTGCTGTGGCGGCGGAACAGCTCGGATCGGCGACAACGGGGGTGTTGCGGCGGTCGACAGGGGCTGCAGCGGCTCGGGATGCGACGACGGCGACTGGGAGGGTTCGAGCGAGGGTTGCGGCGCACGGGTTTGCTCGGTCGGCGGCTCAGGTGAAGAGAACAGTGGCGGTGGCTCACGGGAAAGAGAAAATGGCGGCTCGGTGGGCTCGAGGAGGTTAGAATTTGCGGTTTCGGGGAATGGTTTCGACAGAGCTTCGCTACGGGTTTCGGGATGGTTCGTTTCTCGAGGCGAAGGCTCGTTTAAATAGAGAGACGGAGACGCGGAGAATCCTAGGGTTTTCGTTTTTCCTAAACCGATCCTTTCGGTTTGAACCGAACCGGGTTGATCGACGCGGGTTAATCCCGATTCCGGATCGGGATCATTACATTATTATTTAATTACTACATCATTGACTTATGTCATGTTTCCCAAAAGGTATTAGTGGAAACGTATGAGCCAAACCAATATAGTCCAAATGATAGACCATAATATTTGTGTACTTTATAATTTTTCAAGATCACAAGATCTGCCACATGCTTTTCCAGCAAGATCTCACGTAACTTTTTCGATTAATAAAAACTGTATCAGTATTTCATTTGATATCACGACTTACAAGTTACAAAGGCTACTATACATCTCCATCCATATTTTACGATTTTCAATAAAGAAATACTGTACATTTTTAATATAATTAAAGACATACATGTTCCATATAGAATAACTTTTTAAGTTTTTTTTTTTTTTGCATGAAAGATGTACGCTAACTAAAGCTAAGTTTAGCATTTTTCTTCACATTTTGTTGAAAATCTGTTTTAGAAAGAGAGTCCATATTATACCAGTATTATATAATCAGAACCGGCTTTAAGCACCAAACACAACACATGAACTTGCCGTTTGAAGTTGGAAAAATACTTATTTTTGGAAAGTGGCCAATATTTTTGCCGAAATCCATTTCACTAATCTCATTTTATTAAGTTCGTAATAAGTTTTTCGCTAAAAAAAGCGAATAGATACGAAAATGTTTACATGGATAAAAAAAATCGTTTAGTCTTACGTTTTTAGCAAAACAATAAGCTAGGGAATTAAAAAAATTCTTTTAAAAGATATATACAAAATCGCGTTATTTTTCATTTTGATTGCGACATTATGTTACTAGGAAATTAATGCACCTAAATATCCGATAACCCGAACCGGCGAGATTACGGAAGTACCTAGTTGGCAGGCGACACGTGTCCACATAGTGCCGATGACTTGGGAAGTAATTAAGGCGAAAAAGAAAGAAAGCCTCGACATAATTGAAATCACGGCGTAGGTTTTTTGTAAATCACTTTACACGCGTAGATATCATTCACCATTTAAGATAGATAACACGTGGAACTCAATAATTGAATTGTGGGTCCTTCTTTTGGGTTGAATGATGATTTTAGTGAGCTGTTATTTTTTGACTGCTCGGTTGGACATAACTGTGTTTAAAAGAGAAAAAAAAACTACAAAAAAGCATAAAATACTTTGTGATCAAATAAATACTGCGATTTTGACATTTACTTCTTCTTTATTCTTTCACCTATGAATTGGACGATGACTTTGGCGTTTTTTGTTTCCTTTATGCGGTTCTTCTTCTACATACCCTAATGATTTTCTTAATCACTTTTTTTTGTCTTCGATTTTCTAATCAAGGAAAAGTCTTCAGACCAGAAAATGAAATAATAATTAGGCAAAGTCTTATGATATTGTGTAATTAGGCCAAAATATATATTTTAAAAGAAATATTTTACTATATAGCTGAATAATATACCTTTTGCCTAGATGTGCTTATAAAATATATATTGAAAAGTCTTGTATTAATCTTTCCAACAAAAAAAAACTTTTCTTAGGTTTGTTACTTTTGTATGATGGTTAATTCGTACGTTAATAGTTATTCAAACACTTTTAGTTGTTTGCAAATTATAGTTAAAGAGCAACTAATAAAGAAAATAACGATGTCAATCCATAATCAAGTATATGTTGTATTTTGATATGTTAATTCTTTTGGTTGCTTCGTCTATCTTCAAAATTTGTGAACCAAAATTATTGTTCTGTTGTTAAATGTTTCAAAATTATAAATTGGGGAAAACAAATTAAAATGCGATATGTTTTATCAACAAAAAAGATGCGATATGTTGACTTCAAGACAAAGAATCAGATAAAGTCAATAAAATGTAAAAGACATTTTGGGCGGTTGCGTATGTGAATATCGGACTAAATCAAAAAGGCAAACTTTGTTTTACATGCTCCCGTTTGTTTTCGTGGGTGTGTGTCTCCATGTTCTTGGCAAACAACAAAACGTGTTTTTCCTCGTATACACTTCGTGCTGTGTTCTATATGCAGCCACTTGATCACAAAGAAAGAAGACAAAAACTTGCGGTTCAAATTTAGAGGTTAGTAGAGCTAACCTAATTTAATTGTCTCCTAATTCACTGTCTAATTTTTCTACGCGATTGGATTAGTACTAAACTTTTACTTCTTTGGCATATTATACACTATGATGTTTAAGACAAAAAATCTCATTCTCATGTACGTATCTTATTTGATGTAAGAATATGATTCGTTAATAACGAAAAAATTTTGTATTCTTGTTTTGGTTTCACTACTTTAAAATTTCACACACGCTATTTATATATGCGTTAAGTGCAATCAGTTAAAGGCCTGTGCTTTTAAAACATAAATTAAATTAAATGAATGTCGCCAAAAAAACCTTCTTACTCAAAACTGCTTCATCTTCGAGATGGCTAGGGTTTATTGTTCAGAATCCTCTCGAATCGATTCCTCCGAGATCCCTTTTGTAACCCTAGATTTGTGAGATTTGTTCTATTTCTTTGACGAAATTAGAGAACAAAGACTTCATTAGAAGGATCTACAACAACAGCGTCCTCATCTACACAAGATCCTTTGTACACAGTCTCTGGAAGCAAGAAGATCAAGCTTTCTCGGCAACAGTCTTGGGTCGATTCAGAGTTCACGCATCTGATTTAAGTTTCTCAGCATGAATCGACCAAAGAAGAAGGAGCTTACGCTTATGGAAGAGCTCAAACAATTAGATCTGATTGAAGAAGGCGAACCAGTGTAAATTCCAGATTTGGAGAACGAAGATCTAATAGAGGAGAACTCCCTAAGTATTATAGTAAGATGCTTAAAACCAGCGGTTCACAAGATAGGGGGATTAGTGAAAGCTCTTCCGCCAATATGGGGCTTAGAAGACAGGACGAAAGGAAGAGGAATAAGCGAAAATAGAGTTCAATTCATCTTTCCAAGTGAAGCATATCTTATTCATGTCCTGAAGAAAGGCCCCTGGTTTGTTAATGGTTGGATAGTTGCCTTGGATCGTTGGACTCCTAACCCAAGTAAGGACTTCCTTATCACAATCTTATTCTGGGTAAGGATTCGAAGCATCCCCATCCATTTGTTGAAGCAAAAGACGATTGAGAGTTTGCTAGAACAGCGAGGACAAGTAGGAGAAGTGGAACTTCATGCAAAGAACTCTTCTTCCTTGGAATATGTAAGGGCTCAGCTATTAATCAAAGCGGATGAACCTCTCCAATTTCGCAAGACAGCAAAATTCAAGACTGGGGAAGTTATCATTACTGAGCTTGAGTACGAAAAGCTTCTGAAAATCTGTTTTATGTGCAAAAGATTGACTCATGATCAGACAAAGTGTCCTTCTCTTATCGAGCAACCCCAGAGCAGACAAAGAGTAGGCTCTGGGAAAGATAGTTCCCAGAGCATAGGGAAAGGAAAGGCAAAAAGTGGGGAATTTCCCTCCTCTTCAAACAGGAAAAACCATGGGGATTTCAAACCACAAAGTTCCCATACAAGTAGGGAGGATTCAAAGAAGAAAGGAACAATAAAGGAAAGAATGCAATGGGTGGTTAAAGGAAAATCAGTTAATTCAGAACAAGGAACAAGGCAGGAAAGGAATACTACTGAGTCAATGGAGAACCCAAACAGACTATCATCAAATCGAAAAGGCACAAGCTCCAAGAGTACTGGAGATTCAATACTATCACCTCTTCAAAGAAGGAGAACAAGCTCAAGTGATGAAAGGAGCAAAAAGAAGCCAAGAAATGCAGGAACAGAGGAACATAAACCTTCTACCTCTGTGTTTGAGAGACTGAGCAATAGCGAAGAATTAAAGAAAAGGCACTCCATAGGTTAACTTCCAGGAGGAGGTAAGCAACAATCAGTCTTTAAGAGACTAAGTCTTAGTGGAGAAAGAAGGATTTCTAAAAATAATGAAGGCTCTCAAGAAAAGAAAAAGCCCTCACCATCTGTCTTTGAAAGGCTAGGAGCTCAAGGATTGGGGTTAGGGTCAAGGCAAAAAGATAAGCATTCTGTCCCAGTGACAGCTCAATCAGTCCAAATGACAGTCCATTCCCCAAACCACTCTATCCAAGAGATAGCACCAGTTAGTGGGCAAAAATTGAAAGAAGGGTTGATGGTTAATTCCAACCCTTCAAATCAACAATGAGAATACTCAGTTGGAGCTGTCAGGGGGTGGGGAATACCCCTATAGTTCGACACCTGAGGGAAATACGAGGTCAATATGTCCCAGAGGTTACATTCCTCTGTGAGACCAAGAACAAAAGAGGTTACTTAGAAAACGTAGTGAGCCACTTAGGATATTATGATCTATATACTGTGGAACCATCTGGTAGCAGTGGAGGATTGACATTAATGTGGAAGGATACAGTCTCCATCAAGATTCTACATTCTGATACCAGGATGATAGATGCAACAGTAAGATGGCAAGACAAATCCTTCTACTTAACTTGTGTTTACGGTGACCCTGTTAAAGAGAAAAAAACTGAAGTATGGGAAAGATGACGAGATTGGGGGATGGAAAGGATGGGCCGTGGTTAATGATGGGTGACTTCAACGAATTGGTAGATCCTAGAGAGAAAATTGGAGGTGCAGACAGAACAATAAACTCTTGTCTCAGTTTCAACCAAATGCTTACAGCTTGTGGACTATGGGAGATTAGACATTCAGGTTACCAATACTCTTGGTTTGGTCAAAGGAATAATGAATTAGTGCAATGCAGGCTGGATAGAACAGTGGCCAATCAAGCTTGGCAAGAGATCTTCCCCTTCTCATGTGCAGTCTACCTTCCCAAAAACTCATCAGATCATAGTCCTCTTGTTACCTGTCAGTTAGGAGAACAAAACAAGAAAAGAGAAATGTTTAAGTATGACCAAAGATGGGTATCTGAAGCAGGGTTTAAATAAGTGATTTAAGGAAGAATGGCTCAGCACAGACCCTAACCACTCAGGATCAATGGCTTCAAGAATCTCCAAATGCAGAAAAGGTATCTCTAAATGGAAAAGGAGAATGAGGCCAAACTCAGCCAGAAGAATTCAGGAATTAGCTCATCATATTGATTTGGCTACAAGGCAGATTCCATTTGATGGCCAGTTACTAAAACAACTTAAAAAAGAGCTATATGAGGAATATCAAAACGAGGAGTTGTTCTGAAACAAAAGAGCCGAATTCAATGGCTGAAGGAAGGTGATAAAAACACCAAGTTCTTCCATGCAACCACCACGAACAGAAGAGCAAGAAACAAAATCAGAAGTCTCAAAGATGATCAAGAGAAAGAATGGTTTCTAGATCAAGATATGGGAAGAGTGGCAGAGACCTATTTCAAGAAACTATTTGCATCAGAAGATGTAAGCTATAGAGTGGAAGGAATCAGGGAGCCGCTATCTTCTTATAGCAATGATCTTCTCTTGGAACCAATAACATCAGAAGAGGTCAAACAAGCAGTGATGGAGATTAACCCATCCAAAAGTCCCGGTCCAGATGGGATGAATGAATACTATACTAACAAAATTGGGACATTCTGGGGGAATCAATAGTCCAATTGGTTCAAAGCTTCTACTCATCGGAGACGATGAAAAAGGAGCTAAATGAAACCTGGATTTGCCTTATCCCCAAGAAAACAAAATCAGAGAGAATGGTAGATTATCGACTAATCAACCTCAACAATGTCATTTATAAGATCATTGCAAAGGTGTTATCCAAGAGACTCAAGAAGGTGCTTCCATAGGTTATTTTTGAAGCTCAAGCAGCATTTGTACAAGGGAGAGTAATCTCAGACAATATTTTGGTAGCTCATGAGCTACTCCATTCTCTAAATTCAACCAACAAATGTGCAGAGGAGTATATAGTTATAAAAACATATATATCCAAGGCATTTGATAGGGTTGAATGGAGCTTTCTCAAGAGAGCCATGGAGATCCTAGGCTTCTCACAAAAATGGATCAACTTGATGATGGCATTCGTTTCCTCGGTTAGCTATCAGGTTATAATTAATGATCAACCTTATGGTAATATAAAACCATCAAGAGGATTAAGACAGGGAGACCTTCTGTCTTCCTACCTTTTCGTGATCTGCTATGAGATGTTGGTAATCATGATGCAAAAATCAGAGAGAGAGAATCAACTCTCAGGTCTTCAAATAGCAAAGGGAGCCCCCTCAATTTCTTATCTATTTTTTTGCAGATGATAGCATGTTTTATTGTAAACAGGAGGACAAGGAAATTGATCAAATCCTGAGCATCTTGGGAGAGTATAGCTTGGCCTCAGGACAAATGATTAACTATCAAAAATCCAGCATCTGCTTTGGTAAAAATATCGCGGAGAACAGAAAAAAGATTATCAAACAGAAGCTAGGAATTGAGCAGGAAGGAGGTCAAGGTCAATACTTAGGACTTCCAGAAGCATTCAAAGGATTAAAGGTTACAATCTTGAGCTACCTTAGAGAAAGACTAAAGGAGAAGATTTCTAGATGGCAAACACGATTCCTCTATCCTGGAGGAAAAGAAATTCTCCTAAAGTCTGTGGCAATGGCACTCCCATCCTACACTATGAGTTGTTTCAAACTGTCTATTACAGTCTGCAAACAATTGGAAAGTGTAATGGCATAATTCTGGTGGAAGCATAACCAAGACAAAGGAAGGATGCATTAGAAGAGTTGGGAAGACATGTCCAAACCAAAAGAAAAAGGAGGCCTAGGATTCAAAGATATTCAAGGGTTTAATGTAGCTATGCTTGGGAAACAGTTGTGGAGGCTTCTCACCAAGCCTGAGTCTTTTCTGGCAAGAATCTTCAAGGCTAAATATTACCCCAAAGGCTCACCTCTTACTGCCAAGCTAGGTTCTAGACCTTCCTTCGCTTGGAGAAGCATTTATGCAGCTCAAAGATTAATCAGGCAAGGAGCTATAAGAGCAGTAGGGAATGGAGAAGATTTGAATATATGGTCAGACCAATGGTTAGGAAGAAAACAAGTTCTTCCCATCCAAGCTACTAACCAAGTACATCCTTCTTACCTTCGCTGGATAAAGTAGGATTTAAGGGCCAAGGATCTAATGATGCCAGGAAATAGAGACTGGAATGTTGATATGTTAAACCAGCTTTTTCCTCAACATATCACGAGGAATATCCTAGAAATTAGACCTGGTGGACCTCACTCAACAGATTCTTACATTTGGGACTACTCAAAAACAGGGCACTATAGTGTTAAATCTGGATACTGGGTGAGAATGAATGTTCTGGATAGGTATGAAAATCAGCAAGTTGACCAACCAAGCCTAGATGATCTTTATAAGCTAACCTGGAAGAGTAGGACAACCCCCAAAATTAAACACTTCTTATGGAAAAGCTTAGGTAATTGTTTGCATGTGTCGGGGATTTTAGCGTATAGACATTTAAGCAGAGATGGTTCATGTCTGAGATGTGGTGACAAGTTTGAGACTGTAAATTATATGTTGTTTGAATGCCCTTTTGCAAGGCTGGTTTGGACTCTCTCAGAGACTCCAGCCCCTCCGCGGGGAGAAATGGCAGCTTCCTATTATGGGAACTTTCGTAGAGTTATGACCTCCACCCATCAGATAACCACTCTTTGTAAAGCATCAGACTTAGCTCCATGACTGCTGTGGAGGATTTGGAAGTACAGGAACAATTTGTTCTACAAAGGGTTTGAGTATGAGGCAAAAGAATGTGTACAAAAAGCTCTTGAAGATGCAGAGGAATGGATATAAAAGGATGAGGATGAAAAGGCAAAATCACAAGTTATTCAAACACATAGAGAGTCTGAAAGATGGAAACCACCACCTTCAAACTGGTACAAGTGGAATAGTGATGGATCGTTGCCTAAACAAGAACAAAAGGAGGCATAAGGTGGATCATAAGAGACAAAGATGGGAAGATATGTTGGATGGGAGTTAAGGCAAATCCAAAAACACATGCACCAATTGAAATTGAAGCTGAAGCACTGAGATGGGCAATTTGCTCAGCAAAGAGTCTTGATTTCAAAAAAATAATATTTGAATGTGATAATTTGACATTGGTGCATATGCTTAACGAAGTTGGAGGTGGAATATGGCCAATGATACAACAAACTTGTCAGGACATCCAACACACGTTTTCCTTTTTTGAGGAAGCTAAAATAGTATTCCAATCAAGAGAAGGAAACAATGCAGCTGATAAAGTGGCTAAGGAGGGACTTTCTTTACTGAATTATGACCCCAAATTGTACACCATCGTGCCTAATTGGGTTAAAACAATCATTGAGGATGATAAACCTGTGTACTAAATCTTTTGGATAATGTTAACTTGAAATTGAGCCCAAAAAAAAAAAAAAAGGCTGTCGCCAAAAAAAGGACTACTGGACTTCGGTACTCAATTATTGTCGTCCGTACGGCCAGAAGCGGGTTACTATAGTGGTCACTGATGGCGTACTCCATACGTCGTCGTTTATACATCAAAATGGGTTGTCCACTTTTTGTTTTTCTTCTACCAAATTGAAATTTATTAACCAGTAAAAGTGTTGTGTTATGAAACTACTAATGGATAAATTTATATGAGTTACTATTTTTGTATCTTTCTATAAAAGAAATTGATTCTTTTTTGTGAAACAACAATATACACCAACAACATTACAAAATATATTAAACAATTGAATCAAAACTTTATTTCTCTATTCTCCCATTCATTCTATACTAAAAGGTGATAATAAATTTTCTAATTATCTACTAATTTTTATAACACATTATCAGCACAAGTCTCTACAATTTGAGCTATTGATAGTAAGTTAATATATATATATATATATATATATATACTAGGTGGTGGTCCGCACGGACATGAAGATTTTTGAAAAAATTGATCCCTAAAAAAAGATATTGATGACGTATTGGTTATAAGTTAAATTTAGTATCGTCATTTTTTAATTTCTTTGTAGAAACTATAAAAGTTAAATAACACAAAGTAATAGAGAAATACCAGATATTTTGAAACACTTATTTATAGACCACGTTCTTTGGTGCTCTCTGAGGCCTTCCTTTTTCGTCGGTGATTAAAATGCATTTTGAAATTATATAAATTTGATTATTTCATCATTTAATGTTTTGGTTTCTTCATCCTCGAACAACTGCTATGTTTCATTATTCAAAGACATATAAAGATGAAGTGTCAATTGTTAACCAAGAAATACAAACACGATATCCAAACCGAAAAACACCATAAAACAAAAAAACAATAAAATATTATATAAGTTGACTAAATTATAAAAGACTAACTAATATGATTTTTTTTGGAAGGAATATAACTGAGAGATTAGAGATTTACATAATCTTGAGTTATTTTTGTGAATTTTTATTATTTTTAGAATTTTGAGTAGGATTAGTTTAGTCTTTTATGGGAGGTAAACTATTTTTAAAAGCGAAAATAATAGATAGCCAATTAGAGGACGCCACATAAGCAAAAACATATTTTTAAGAATTAAAAAATAAAAACCGTCGAGCTCTATAATTGCGCCACGTCATACGCTAATTTTGTGAGCGCGACACGTAAGCTAGCGACTTCTCATATAATATATATATATATATATATATATATATATATATA
>OVAN01016122.1:0-10815 GCA_900406275.1 Anastatica hierochuntica
GTCGATGCTAAGTCTAGAAGACGTTAAGTCTAGACGGCGGTGAGTCTAGACCTTGGTCGTGCTTCCCAGTAAGTTTGATTAGAGATGCGATATTGGACGTTGATTTCGAGATGGCCGTTTTTGACACCAACAAGNGAAGAACCACCGCTAATCCCAATCTTGTAATCCCGTCGTGAAGCTTCCAGAAACCTAGCATCACCTCCGGCGGATGCTTCCACATAGACTAAGAAACCCGATTTTTATTTCAAAACCGGTGATGATATTTTGTATCCATCTCCGATTTGGGCTTACGAGAATTACCCTTGACCTTAAGCATCATGAACTTCCAACTTCTCGTCATTAATGGAGATGGAGTACTGCCGAACTTCTTCTTCTACACAATAAACTTCACTATAACATCTCCTTAAGAGATGAAGTTTCAAACCAGTAATATATTTTTCTCGTTTTTTGCCTAAAGGTTGCCATTAAACGACAAGAACTAAAGCGAGAGAATAGGATAGAGTAGAAAATCGACCATAAGATAAGATGAGAAAGGAAGAGATTAAATTTCTAACCATAAAAACAACAAAATCGCATTAAATCCAAGATTTAACCATGAAGCACAACAGTAAATGATTTCAGCGAAAGAGAAAATCCGAAAATATCGGAACACCAGCCGGACTAAGCCGGAGAAAACATCCGGACTAAGCCAGAAAACGCCGGAAATACTTTTTACATGCTAGAAAACAAGACCGGTCCATCAAAACGCCGGCCGAAAAAGAAACAAAAGTTTAGATCTGAGGCTCAAAAGAGAGAGAAAAGAGAGAGAAGAGAGAGAAGTTAAAAAAGTATCTAATCCTTCTAGCTTCACATGTAGAGGACATTTTGTTTTTTTTTGTTTTTCAATCTGTAGTTATTTAACTTTCATTTACTTTATAAAAAAGACATGGATCTAAGATTTATTTCATCATTGCTTGTCCATTCTCGAGAACTTAATTTTTAACTTTTTCTACGATTCTATAAAATTGATTTATGAGAGTTTATATACTTTTAAATAATACTAGGGGAATTGTGCATGTATTTTATTTGTAGTCTGCGTAATTTACTTGTTTATCGATAGAGTTGTTTTTCTGTTGTGTTTTCCATTTAGTGTATGTATTTGGAGTGTTCAATGTATTAGAAGAAAGCAATTAGAATATGAATGCAATATGAAATAATAAGGTCTTCAATTTAAAAAGTGGTTAATTAGCGCAAGATTTGAAGAGTAAAACACATAAATGTTAAGTTTAACAAACCATCCTTCTGTAGTATGGGAATGTTATTAGGTGGTCATTGGTTTCCTCGAATAGCTTTGGTGGGCTTCTCCATGCAGTGAAGATGTTGTTGCGTCTTTGTAGATCTTGTATTTGTTATTCTGCAAATGGTATCGAATATTATGGTAGTTGATATGTGTAACCGTTTTTTGATGTGTCATGTTAGGCGGTCGTGTACGCTTTGTTTTTAAGTTTAGGTGGTTGTTATTTATATTTTTGGATGTAGAAATTCGTACCTTATTTTCTCGGTAGACCGTAGAAAATTTCTTTGTAGACGATATTCTTCACACACTCTTTTTGCTCTTCGTCTCCTTATAAGATTTGTAACCCTTGTGGGGTTGTAACTCTTGAAAGCGCGACATAACCATGACTGAAGACTGGTCTTGGCAAGTATAGGAGTACCTTTTTTAAGCTTTGTCCTTGGCTTTTGTTGATCGTCATCGTGTAGCAAACCCTGGCTGGGAACTGGCGTCTACGTAGTGTGAATGGGTGATTTGTTTTGTTGGTGAGAGAATAATCCTCGATATTAGGACCTTCTGCCCGACACTTGTCCCTGTGATGAATTCGCCCTCACTTACCCTGTCGGCCAGTTGTGTGATTGTTAGCCTTGTTCCATTACATAGCCCTTCTTTTTGGTTTATGTTCCTTTGGAGCATAAGTGGCACGTCGATTTTGAGCTTTAGATTATGTTTTGGGAGCCCTGAGAATTCTAAGGAGTTCAAATACTTTATAAGGTACATTTTTCCATAATTTGGACCTATTGTTTCGGCTATCTCGGAGCTATCTGCGCTTTGATATTCTTTTATCTCTCTGGCGGCCTGATTCAGAAAGTAGTCGTTGATCTCATCAATTGTTTCATTCCTTGGAGTTAATATAGCATGCTCTGTGAATTGTTGTCCATCTGTTCCTGAGGAGCTTCTTGAGGATAGTGATGCCACAACTATTGTGGCAATGGGTCCCCACTCTTATCCATGAAGAAGTCTTGCAGAACAGATATCATTTCCCCCATCGCAATCGGCTATTTCAGGTGATGTATCGCTGACTGGAGCAATGCTGTTTCCAACACTAAATAACCATGAGGCGAATCTTGTTTCTGATTGATGTAGCCTCTTATTCTTTTCTAGTGTTAAGATTTGACATTGCCCCCATAAATACGATTGGCTAATAGATGCCAGCACTGTATCAGCTGTTGTTCCTTGTGGTATGACCGGTAAAATTTAGTGGAAGTCGCCTCCCAGTAAAACCGTTTTCCCCCCGAATGGTGTATCGTTTGCTGATACATCTGTTTTTGAGAGGATGTCTCTAAGGGTTCTATCAAGTGCCTCGAAGGTGTGTTTGTGTGCCATAGGGGCTTCTTCCCAAATAATGACTTCTGTCTTTGCCAAGAGCTATGACAGCATGGTTCCTCTTTTTATTTCGCACATCGAGTCTTCATTGACATTGAGCGATATTTTGAACTTTGAGTGGGCAGTGCGACCTCCTGGAAGGAGTAAACCTACTATACCTGAAGAAGCTACCGGAAGAACCACTTTGTCGATAGAACGTAGCTTCGAGATTATTGTGTGGTAGACATATGTCTTCCCAGTACCTCCTGAGCCGTAAAGGAAGAAAAATTTCCCGAGCTTATTGTTGACATAGTCTATAACAGCTTTATATGCGGTTTTCTGCTCTTTGTTAAGGGTGTTGAATAAACTGTCATGGTTTTTTTTCCGCAACAGTGTTGTACTGTAGCTTTTGTGTCCACAAACTGTTCTTCAAGTCCTTTAAGATGTTTGGCCTTGGGGCAGGCATCTTGGTAAAGTGCGATAGCGACTTGTCATGTAAGTGCAAGAGTTTCTCTACTTCTATCAAAGTGTATTCTTTCAAATCTTCTTCACGTAACTCTAGCTCTTTGAACCCAAAAGTCTTGCGCTTTTTGTAGAGAATGTCTTCCGATAACATTTTCCAGTAGTGGTCCCATAGTTTTTAGGCTCTACGACTTCACAATATATAAGCATGAGCACAAAGAAGTGGCGGAGTTGATGTGTTGTTGCCCAATGATTCGCTTCGTCCTTTGCATGAAACCATTCTTCGTCATTATTCTACTTAACCTTTCAAATTCATTACTTTAGATCACACTATATATTTGAATGAAATAACATGTTCATCATACGATTACTTACCAAGCATGACAACCCTATGTTGTTCAGTTTAGTGTTACAAAGATATATCTTATAATTTTTTTCACATTTCTCAAGCATTTTCAAAAATGAAAATTTATCATCTGTTTTAAATTAGTTAGAAATTATAACTGAGAATTTATTTTTCAAAAAGAGTGGCTTTGAAACTTTGAAAGTTGGAAGAATATAATTTTGACTACATAAGAAATGATTATGTATGAAACTGATTACCAAACAAATATCAATACTGCAATAATTTAAGATGATTTTTCTATGCTACCACAAATTTAGTTTCTTGTTTTTTATGATTATACTCTTATGCTAGACTTATTCCTCCATGTCTAATTTTGTAATATAAGGATGTTTTGCGTGGTCTTTTCTTATTCTTATTTTTTATCTAAAATATCTATATATTATTGTAATATGTGGTTCACTTTTTGGCGCATCCATTATACACATTCTTGTAATTCCACTCGTTTGGATCTTAAGTTTCTTTTTTATTTGCATATGAATTTGCTCATAGTGTTCTTATCTGGCATTGTAGTCGTTCTTAAAGATCAAGAAACAAACCGAATGTATATTCCTATGTATATAACATCTCTTGAAAGTTAAAAATGTTAAAAACGAAGATATGAGACACTTTTGAGTTTGTGAAAAACCTGTAAATCAATATATAATGTGGATTTGCATGTTAAATTTAAACTATCATATACCAAGATGTATGATTATGTGTGTGTTACACTTGGGATCATCTTCACCATATATGATATAAGATGCAACCTCATCTTTTTTTTAAGTAACCTCACACATTATTCATAATAAGCAGATAGAGAACGTGGTCACTACCTTTCTTTAGGTTGCACAGTTGCTTTGCTACAGACACAGTTTGACTTTGCAGTCATCAAAATTCAAGAAAGGTAGAAAATCATTTTGAAAGAGTATATATTTGTAACATATAATCAGCTCCGGAGGTGGATTCTTCCTTCCCGACCAGTTTTCTCCAGTCTGATTGTAATCCACACGTGCATTCTCGGGTTCTGATCTATTTTCCTCGGTTGGGTCATCATCCGGACGTTGATTCTTATTTCCCAATCCGCTATCTCCGATCGAATTGTCATCCACACGTGTATTCTCGGGTTCGGCTAATTTTTCCCCAAGCGGATCCTCATCCGGACATGCATTCTCGCTCTCCGATCAGTTTTATTCGGTTCGATTCTCATCCGTACGGGCATTCTTTTTTTCAATAAGTTTTCCTCGGTCGGTTTTGCATCCGGACGTGCATTCTAGATTTACGATTAGTTTCCCCGTTCGGATCCTCAGCCCGACGTTCATTGTCGGTTTCCGGTTAATTTCCCCCGTTCGTTATGTTTCCATGTTTATATATATACACACTTTAGTATCTTTGGAAGGCTCCGGTTAAAGACTGTTTATATTAAAGTAGAGTATGATGTTGATCACATTTATCTATTGAATAAGTACTGCTTTTACTCGAGGAAGTGTATACAGAGGAAGAGGATTAGAGGAGTCCAAATGATAGTAGATTCTTTGGTGACTTGGTAGTTCGTATTGTTCCATCATTGTTTTGTTGAGATGATTTTGGTCTTTCGTAAATATTAATTAGAAAATCAAGGTGAGATAAAAGTATTAATTCATGATTTCATTACTTGGTCGTTATCCAATATGTTTTATTTTGTCTACGAAGGATTGTTTGAAATAAAACACTCTCAGTTTTGAGAAATTAAACATCAAAGAAAACTCAGTTTTTGAAAAGCCAAAGCATGGAAACAGAAAAGGGCACTAAGTTTTGGAGAAACAAAAGGTGAGCAACAGAAAGGGTATTATATAGAACTCGATAGATAAGAAACATATTTTGTGTTCAAACAAATCTAACCAAAACACAAACTATAAAGAAAGGAAGATGAAAACCCATGAGGAGCTGCCCTTTCTGCACTAAAGATAGAAAACTCGTTGAGGAAAACACTAAAGATACAAAACAATAGAGGGAAGCATGTACTATAAATAAGCGAGTTTCATTTCTTATTCTTTTTAACCGTATATATTAAAAGAAACTGTTTGCTTTGCATTGACTTCATCATATACAATACAAAAAAAATGTTTTGAGCTTTTCAATTGAATATTTAACCCCAAAACAAAACTCGGAAGACAATAGTCTCTGCTTCTTTAACCCTCAAAATTAGCCAAAATTTAAGACAGAGATGATGGTTAAAAACCTTACAAAATACAAAGTCAAATATTTGAAATAAATCGTACATGACAATTCATTCACAGCTTTGACGCATATTCAGAAGCAATGAACACATACGGCCGGCAAATCAATAGTCAATTTGAGTATCTAACCATAACACAATCTATAAAAAAAGGAAGATGAAAACCCGCATAATGACCTAAACGAAGATATTAAATGTGGAAGATAAAGATGGAGAAATTATCTTTGTATTGTACGTTGTTATCGATGGCTTCAGAGATGGGAAGCAAACATATAAAAGTGGAGAAATAGGGAATTGAGTTTGATGTCGGCAGACTTACCTCAGAGTCAAGGAGGAAAAGTTCCTGGCCCATGAGCAGCTGCTCTCAGTGAATTGATTCATGGCGGCGTCGGGTTGAGGATTTCAGAGAGGGAGGATGAACAGTAAATCGGTGAATGTGTAGTTGGGGGTGAAGTTTTGGATATATATAGGTAGTGGAAGCCATCGTTGAGATTGAAGGAGTTGATGAGGCGTTGCAATAATTGGTGGAGGCAATGGAGCAATAAAGAGTTGGAGTTACAGAAGAGGAGTGGGGGAGATGAAGCTGAGGAGATTTCTACTGTTACGCCACTTAGGGTTTCTTTTTAGAAGGAGAAGGCGATGCGATGGTGAAGATGGAGTTTGAGGGCCTGTCGCAGATGGTGAGTTTTGAACTTAGTGGGCTTCGTGGCCTGCCAAAATTTTTTGGTTAGTTAGATATTGCCCCTGTAAAGAAGTGGACGAGTAAGTTGACACCAGGCGCAGCACGCCTTGCCGTTTACTTTCTCTGAGGATGGCGAGTAGTTTTGCGTGCGCTATTGGAACGGCAGAGCGTCTGTAGCTGACGTGGCGGCGAGAGAGAGATTGTTGATAGAAGCTGATGTGGCTATGCTTAGAGGGGAGAATTAAGCACTTTTAATTAGTTAGATTAAAAACCTAAAACCTTATTAATTGATAATATTTGAACTATTGAATTACCCTTCATTCATTGTTATGAAAAATATTTAGTTTAATAAAATACATCATTTATGACTATTAATATGCATAAAACCTCCAAAAATTAATATTTCTACTTAAGTAAAAAAGAAAAGTTGAATCAAACTTTTCTCTGCTGACTTTTTTGTTATTTTCTCTGCAATTTTAACGGTCATTTTATCACGTAGAACGTATCTTTCCAATTTGATGGATTCTTCTTTTTTTAAAAATTAATTATGTGTTTAGAAAAAGATTTTCTAAATATAGGAAAAAGTTACTTATAAACATTCCAAACTATTCATTGTCAAGAACTTGAAAGTCGGGTTAATAAATATATATATGTATTATAGTGATTTTATTTAAAAATATTTGGTCATAATTTACATGTTGATGTTGAGAAATTTTCTTAAATAGCATGTTCTTTAGTTTATCACCCACATCTAGCACACGCGTCTGAATTTTTTCACTTCTAGCATTTTCATTAAGACAATGACTATTTTTAGTAAAATTTTTTTAAAAATCCTAATAATTAGGAAACTTATCATGAACCTCTGTCAAAGTTACTAAAATTAAGAAGCATATCTATAGTTTCAGAAATACTTTTCTAATATTTAAGAAAAATTTCTAAAGTTTCAAAAATACTTTCCTAAAAATGCTAGATCTAAAAAATTAGGTCATGTGTGCTAGATTTGACAAAAAACTTAATTTAATGCTAAATATGAGAATTGCCCTTACATGTTTTACATTACTATTTTTAAAAAAATTTCATGTTTGTAATTTCAGTATTTTATCCAAAATAAAATAAAAAACGTGACAAATATATTTGCGAATGGAATAAATTAAAACAAATATTTTAAGTTAACAACTTTTTTTGTTTTTTCCTTGAGTTAAGTGATTTAAAAGTAAATTTTATTATATAAAGTTGAACACGTTCGACACGAAGACAACATGTTCAACGAGCACGACACATAAAAAAAAAATTCTAACTCACAAGATATTCATATATATTATCGTTATTTAGATTATGACATGTGTCAATTTGTAATGGTGTTTTTATAGAAAGTTTTTTCATGTATCACTTGACTCTTAAAAAGAAAAAACAATAACAAAGGAAAAAAAATATTATTATCTTAAAGTATTTTTTAAACATTTTTCTTATTTGATATTCCATAATTGTCTTTTTTTTATTCTTATTCCTGTTATGGATTTAAAATCACAAATATGAAACTTTAAGATAATAAAAAAAGTATAAAATTATATTTATTTATTAATAATATTAGATTAAATTTACTTTTAAATTTTTGAAATCTATTTCTAAAATGCTATAATTAATCTAGGGAGTGTGTTTCTCAGATTTTATGCTAAATTATTTTTAAATTTTCTATAGCATGAAGTATAAAAATAATTTTGATATTATATCTAATTATAAAGTACATCGATTACGTATTTAGATTATAAATAATATAACTAATTTATGAATAAATAGTTTTAAATATTACAACAATTACCTTAGATTCTAAATATTATAATTATAGATTTAATATATTTTACCCGCTTATAATGAAAATCCAAATTTAGTCTTCTATAAAATCTACAATATAAATTGATGCATACCATCATATAAATTAACGATAACACTTGTCTTGCTTTTATAATTGACTCATGTCATAATCTAAATGCGCAACAAAAATTTCAACCGACTTTTCAGGGTAGGATTCTATTTTGGATTCTACCGTTTCGGGTTTCTATAAAATGAGTTGCAAGGAGAAAAAAACTCACTATTACCGGATTACTCATGCCTTTAGCGACAAGTTTCCTTTTGATAACATCATTATTTTACCGTTTTTACTAAAGTTTTACCTATTTATCAAAGGCTTTTTACCGCTTTTTCGACCCCTAGAGGTAGTTTTTTGTATTTGTGATCTTAGATATATAACAGATCAAATCATCAAAAAGGATGGAAAACACGGTGTTTGAACCTAATTCATATTCCTGAGCAAGTTTCAAAGACGGTTCAAGAAGATAGAGGCTCAAACGCTCAAGTTTACTTTTTATTGAACTGGATAGATTCTCAGCCTCCGTAATACCACTATGAACGAAGATCTTTCTTTCATTGGATTGAGCTGACATTTTGACATAAAATGAATTTTGAGTTAGCTTTCATATGCAATTGGATCAACCTATGACCCAATTTTTTTTTAATATATATATATATATAAAGAGAGAGAGAGAGAGAAAGAGAGAAAAAATGTAGGGGAAATTTGAAAAAAATTGTTGGTGTTAGATAGTTAATTTTGAATTTTTGTTGGGTTAATGCACCTAGTTTCTCTAAAATCATTCGTAACAAAAAAAAATGAATGGATGTTATCAGTTTTTTCTTTTATTTTTGACTGAGTGATTTCTGAAGCAAATTACAGAGAGAAGAGTAAAAGAAAGTCTCATTTTTCACACCTTTTGTTTTCTCATACCTCTTTAAAGATATTGGACGATGAATCGAGGGCTTTACAACTCTTTAACATCATCTACCCCCACCTTCCTTTTAAGCGGAGTTGTCTTTAGGTTCAAGAGAGTGGGGAGTCTGCTAAGTAGCAGTGTGGGTCATGCAAGGTTTAGAAGATCGAAGAAGCTTCAAACCCATTTATCTCAAAGCATCTTCCTTGATCCTTGTTACCAAATAACACAACTTCAAGAAATAGCAACACCTTTACTCCGCTTTGGTTTCCATGAATTGAGCTTGTAAACACCCTTAGATTCGCTTACTTTAGGAACCACGTCTTTTAGCTTAAACTCAAATGCAAAAGCTCATTTTCTTCAGCTTAACAAGCTGGCTACGCCCTCTTCGCATTATCCCAATTTGTTTCCAAAACGACGACAACAACAACAAAAATTACTTGAAAGGTTGCAGGCTCACTGTCATCATCAACAACAGCAACAACTAAAACATCAAGCTGAGATTATGTTTAGCAAGTGCAATGGCGGGATAAGTTTGAGTTTCGATAACTCGAGTTGTACCCGTACGATGTCATCCACTAGGTCCTTTGTTTCATCCCTTAGCATAGATGGTAGTGTTGCTAATATATATGGAAATAACTCCTTCCATTTGGTAGGGGTTCCGAGTTCACAACACTCTAAGAGAAAGTGTCCCATGAAAGGAGATGGAAATGGAAGCGTGGAATGTGGGAGCTATAGTCGATGCCATTGCGCTAAGAAGAGGTCACTTAGATAGTTTTTCAATTTCATTTTACAACCATCTTCTGGAGTTAACAAGAGGTTTATAGATAATCTAGTTGGAAAATTGACAGGAAACATCGGATTAGGAGATCGATTAGAGTGCCTGGTCTAAGCGATAAGGTTGCAGATATCCCTCGTGATGATTATTCGTGGAGAAAATATGGCCAAAAACTCATCAAAGGCTCTCCTTATCTCAAGTAAACACTTCTTGATCATTCATTGTTGATTGATGAACTTATAGTGGATTGTAAAAATTACAAAATCAAAAACATATAGACGATCTTTTAAAGCTCTAAGAAATTTGAGTCTTGATGAGTTTGAGATTCATAGAGATAAAGTATGTCAAAAGTACGAGTCTTTTAGCACTACAAGAAAACTGTGTTTTTGAGACTAAAGTTTGTGACTACAGAAATAGTCACAAAATCTTGCTACTGTATAAAAAATAATTTGCAACTAATTACGGACTACAGTACAAATAGTAACAAAATATACCAAATTTAAGACTATGCAGTCTGGTAACAAAATAGTCACAAATTACCTACTAAATAGTGTCTATTTGAAATCAAAACGTGTTTAGTCACAAATCAGTCGGGATATTCAGACTATATTGTGACAAATTATCTTACTGGCAAAGTAGTCGTAAAATAGTTGCAAAGTAGTCTTGAAAAACAGTTAAAAGATATGGAAAACGTCGGGCCGATTTGGTGTTCTTAAATTTAGCGACTATATTTGCGACTATTCTTGAAACGAATTTAGTCGCAAATCAGTCGGGATATTCATACAATATTGTGAAAAATTGGCAGAAAAATCGTAACGAGGGTTCTTAACCCTTGTCCCTTAAATTTTTTATAATTAAAAATTAAAAAAAAAATGAATAGAAGAAGAGCCGTATCTTATGTATCTAAATTAAGA
>OVAN01016123.1:0-10815 GCA_900406275.1 Anastatica hierochuntica
TTCCATATGCTTAAGTTTTTCTTCTCTTATGTTTGTAATTTGCAAAAGAATGTGCTTTTATTAATAAGATGGCTAGTTTCAGTGTTAAAAAAACCTGTTTTTCAGTATTTTGTTTTCATTTATATACATTATTTAAAGAAATCATATAATTTTTCAAGTTTTAATCTGGATGTTATATCAAACAAGGATGTATATATATGTACATAGCTAAATGTGAATTAAGTGATCCAAAGCCATATAAAATGTAAGAGTTTGAAATAAGAAAAAATGGTAGAAAGAAGAGAGACGTGATTAAAAAATGGGACAAGGAAGTAAATACATATAACATGGGGGTGCTATGGTGAGACTGACAGAGAGAGAAGGCAAAGAGGGACAGTTTAGTTTGGCAATAAACACACAATTTGCCATTCTAAACCCTACTTGATCCCTCTTCTCCTTTTATTTTAATTTCTACGTTTGTTCTACTTGGATGGGTAGAGCCAAAAATGTTACTATATGAGCTACTTGATCATTCTACTTGGACCGATTTTGGAAGGCTCCGACTTTGTTTTGGTTTTGATACTAGATCGAGTGTAGATCAGTCTATAATGTTAGATACAAAGTAAAACGGGTTTCACCCACTTGATCCATCTCTGGTTTTGTCACTCTTTAATCTAGGGGTTCCAAAATCCAATCTTGTTGCTTAAATTGTGACGGTTGCCAAGAATGTCCTACATTGGAAGTTTAGTTATATATTCATTATCAATTAGTTTTAAGTTATAAGCACTTAAAATGAAACATGGTATCAGCGATCTCACCTACCGAAATCAATCTATCCTATAATATAATTTGACCGGTCTTAACCAAAATTGATCCGACCCGAATTCGTTCGGATATCTTTTTCAAAATTAGTCATATGATTACTATCATATATACTATTATTTTGAGGAGAAATGTGAAAATTTTCACAATTGAAATTTAATTAGAAATCTAAATAATATAAGGAAAATAGTGAATTTGCTAGATAACCATAGGAAAAATATTATTTAAGTTCTGAAAATCCAAAAAAAAAAAAAAATATTAGGGTGGTTTTACAAAATTATCCCCCACCATTGAATTAAAAAAACCTTAAGAAATTGGGAGGTTAAAAAGGTGAAATTCTTGTTGGAAAAAAATAGAAAGGTTAAAAAATTAATTAATGATTTTTTTTGTTGGTTATTGGTTATAATTACTCTAAGGAATATGCAGCACTTCGCGTTAATTTTTTTTTGTGAGTTAGATGTCCATAAAATTTAATAACAGTAGTGGATCATAAAAAAGTTTCGCGTTTCCATGTTATGTCTTTATGGAACTCGAGTTTAAAGTATAAGACCATGATTAATGCATTGGTTTAGAGAAGTTCTTAAAAAAAAATTAATACAAGGGGTTCTAAAATCTAAGAACCCTTGTTAAAGTTTCTTAAATAAGATATTTAAGATACTTTAACAAGGGGTTGTTAGATTATAAGAACTCTTTGTATTTTTTTTTAAAAAATTTCTCTAAACCAATGCATTAATCATGCTCTAAGTAGCCCAGGTGAAACCAACCCATTTAAATCTTAGAGAAAAACCTAATGGAATAAGTGAAGCCAAAAGGTTTGATGGATAAGAGGACTGCATACCAAAAGTTACCGAAGAGTAACTCTTTGTCTACACTAATAAGTAAGCAAGAGAGAGGAGGGGTTCACGGATTTGATCCTATATGAATTTAATAAATGATATGGCTTATTTAGCAGCCGATATAGATGGCTTTAAATTCTAAAAACACACAAATAAATAAAAATAAACATCTAAGTGTAAGTTACTAACACACAAACACACACACACATATATATATAACAAATTGGTGAAGCTGTAATTTTTTTAATACATTTTGACTAGAAAAGAAAAAAGTTGGGATATTTTGATTACAAATTTATCACAACCACATAATAATTTCGACTACGAAAAATATTTGGTAAATTTTATTATCATAGACTCAATAGGACTGGTGGCCTGAAATAATAAATGTTTGCGTGAAATATGGAACCAGAACCAAGTGTATTAACCTTTATCCATATATATGAAAGAGAGAAGAAGAAGACGAGATATTAAACTTTGTTCTTTTCCTTATTTCTTATTGAAAACACGATTACAGCAATGTCTATTCTTTATAGTATTTACAAAGATCTTTTCTCCTCTGATTTGCTGACACTTGTCACGTCCTCTGACGAGTCCAGGATCCCGAGGACATTAAATTTATTCTTGATTTCAATATTATTTGACCAGCTGTCCTTGTATCCTTTAGCTTGATCCTTACACAACGGCTCCTTGTGTCCTTTAGCTTGCTCCTTACACAACGGCTCTCTGTTTTTGTCTTTATCTTGAGGTGAAGGTTGAGAAACAATCTTCTTGGGCTTACTCATTTCACCGAAACTCATAGCATTCTTTTGTGTTGATCCAATGTCTGGCCCAATATCGACACTCTTCTTCAACTCAACGTCTCTGTTTTTATACTCTGTTTTACACTCTATTTTATTATCAGACATTGGCAAAGACGATGGCTGTTTGTTGATATCATTGATAGTCCCCCTCAAACTTGGAGTGGGAGGAAGATCCACGCCAAGTTTGAACCGTAGAGAAGTGAAGGCACGAAGAGGTAAGGACTTCGTAAAGATATCCGCAATTTGAAGATGAGACGAAATGTGTTTTACGACAACGGTTCCAAGTGCTATCCTCTCGCAGACATAGTGATAGTCGGTTTCAAAGTGCTTAGTGCGCTTATGAAACACTGGATTCGCAGACAAGTATATGGATGACAGATTGTCACAAAACAGCTCGGGTGTTGTCGGAAGAGGTACATGAAGGTCACGGAGCAGTGAACAAAGCCATTTAATCTCAGAGGCAGTCTCAGAAAGAGATCGATATTCGGCTTCAGTTGAGCTTTTTGACACAGTGGCTTGTTTCTTCGATGACCATGAGATCAAATTTTGACCCAAAAACGTACAAAAACCACCCGTAGATCGTCGTGTTTCTTTACACCCGGCCCAGTCACTATCACTATAGGCACGGAGTGTGTTGTCTGTGTGGGCGTTGAACGAGATTCCCATAGTATATGTTCCCTTGACATATCTCAATATCCGCTTAAGAAGATGAAAATCAGCCACCGTTGGCGCATGCATTTTTTGACATATGAGATTAACAGAGAATTGTATATCCGGTCTCGTGAGAGTAAGGTATTGGAGTTTACCGGCAAGACTCCAAAAATATGTAGGGTCAGAAAAGGCTTGATCATGACCCGAAACTCTGTCAGGTTGCAACGGAAGGGGTGTAGGCATTGGAGCGCAATGTTGCATTCCGGCAGTGATTAAAAGATCCTCCGCATATCGTTGTTGTGAAAGAAAGAGTCCCCCTTGGTGATAATGAACTTGGATACCCAAGAAATAGCTCATTTTACCAAGATCCTTCATCCGAAATTGAGAACTCATCTCAAAGAGAAGCTTGTCAAGAGTAGTTGAGTTATTGCCCGTGAGAACCATATCATCGACATAGAGAAGAAGGAAGATCAAGTCATTACCACGCGCATAGACAAAGAGAGATGGATCAAATGTGCTACACAAGAAACCAAACTCAAGGAGATACGTACTGAATTTATCGAACCAAGCCCGAGGAGATTGTTTGAGACCGTAGAGAGATTTGTGTAATTTACACACATAGTTTGGCTTTGTTTTGTCAACAAAACCCGCCAGTTGAGTCATGTAGACATCTTCAGTTAAATCGCCGTGAAGGAAGGCGTTTTTAACATCCATTTGTTTTAACTCCCATTTCATTGTTGTTGCTACATGAACTACGGATCTCACAGTTGCTGACCTTACCACCGGGCTATAAGTCTCCAAATAATCGATACCTTCTTCTTGATGATAACCTTTGGCAACTAAGCGGGCTTTGAGCTTATCAAGAGTTCCATCGGCGTGTAGCTTAGTTCGAAAAACCCATTTACTTCCCAAGACGTTCATGTGAGGCTCATAAGGAACCAAGGTCCAAGTAAAAGCTTCTCCACAATTGTTCATCTCTTCTGTCATAGCATTGGTCCATCCTTTGTCCTTTAATGCTTCTGTGACTGTTTTTGGTTCCGGATAAGTCACACGTTGAGTGAAGAGAACATACTTGGGATTTGGTTTAACGATTCCTGTTTTTGAGCGAGTAACCATTGAGTGTTTGGTCACTGGATCCGATGGCTGTTGGTTAATGTGAGTTGGTGCTGAGCTTGAAGTGTGTTGTTGAGATCGAGAGGTGTTCCTGGTTTCTGAAGTACTCATCGGTTCGGTAGAAGGATTGTTGCTTTGTGTTGTGTCTGTCCTCGCTTGTGAGGGGGAGAAGCTGTTGCCTATAGGAACGGGATCTAAGCCCGCCGTACACCCAGGACTTCTCCCCTCACAAGGAGTAGACAAGGCACTGTGCAACGCAGGAGGTTCAGAAATAGGAGCATCAGAGTTTGGTGAAACCAGAGTATTTAATGGTAGAGTTACGCTGTTGCTATCTTGAGCCGTGGCCAGAGAGGATTTTGAAGGCTGAGATCGTATAGGAGGAATGTGAACAGAACCAGCAGGTGTAAAAGGCAGAGCTTCAACAAAGGAAGATGATGAAACGCTTTCTGGTTGAGTAGTAAGACCTTTATACCATGCATTGAGCAGAGGTGTGGTTTCCGTTGGAAGGAGCTTCTGGTAATCATTCATGAATGGGAAGTTTTGCTCATCAAAAAGAACATGTCGACTAATGTATACACGACCCGTAGGTGGATACAAGCAACGATACCCCTTGTACTTGTCATTGTAGCCAAGAAACACGCACTTTAGAGATCGTGGTTCTAACTTATTGACGGCATAATCTCTTAATGTTGGGTAACAATCGCATCCGAAGGTTCGTAATGAGATATATTCCGGAGCTTTACCCATTAACTTCTCAAAGGGACTGCATTCCGAAGCTAAGGCAGAAGTAGGAAGAAGATTTATAAGGAAATTTGCCGTAAACACTGCTTCTACCCAATATAGCTGAGGAATTTTACTTTGATATAGCATAGATAAAGCCATCTCAATAACATGTCTATGCTTCCTCTCGGCAAGCCCATTTTGTTGAGGCGTATACGGACACGAAATAAATTGTTGGATCCCATTTTCTTGAAGGTGAGTGAGAAACAGTTTACTAATGAACTCCCCACCACCATCACATTGAAAGCTCATAATTTTGTGCGAATATTGTTTCTCAACCAGCGCTTGAAAGAGAAGAAAAACGCTATAAAAATCAGACTTCGCCTTCAAAGGATATAACCAACTAAAGCGAGAGTAGTTGTCAATGAAAATGACATAGTAATTAAATCCTTGGACCGACTTTATGGGTGAAGGCCTCCACAAGTCACAATGTATCCGTTCCAAAGGTTTAGAAGCAACAAAACTAGAAGCGGAGAAAGGGAGACGAGAGCTTTTTTCAAGCTGACAAGCTTCACAAATCATCTTGGAGCCTTTATTGATAGTAATAGCTTTTGTTGTAGATAAGAGATGAAGAATTTTCGCATTCGGATGCCCAAGTCTCATGTGCCATACTTCATAACTAGCATTTTGATGTCTGGCAGAATAGAAAGCTTGAGTACATCCTTCTCTTAGTGAGTAAAGACCATCATCACGACTGTTTCCTTGAACAAGAGGCTGCTTGGTTGCCTTATCATTGATACGGACACGATCACAATCAAACTCAACATAACAGGGATAGTCTCGAGTAACCTTAGAGATAGATAACAAAGACTTGGTGATATTAGGACAAACCAGAATATCAAGGAGAGGTATATTACCTGATGTTGTAGGAAGACTTGAGGAGCCCGTATGTGTGATAGGAAGGAAATTCCCATCGCCTACCATCACCGAATCTGTTCCTGTGTATTTCTGAGACTGTTCCAGGCGGTGTGGAGAGTTGGTTATGTGTGTCGTAGCACCTGAGTCCGGAAACCATTCAATGCCTGAGCTGTCTGAAACATCCATAACGCGCATAGCTGATAAAGCACTTGGAAGATCTTCACTTTGATAACTATTATTGAACCGATGCCAGCATCGTAGGGCTGAATGTCCGAGCCTCCCACAAATTTGGCACACGGGTCTACTGTCTTCATTATAGTTACTTCCGCTGCTTGAAGAAGAAGAGGTGATTTGCTGATGAAAGCCTCTCCCACGAGTGGTAAACACTCCTCTGCCTCTGTTTTGTCTGCCATAAGATCCTCTGCCATATGAATATCCTCTGCCTCGGTTGTTTCGACCATAATATTCCGACTGGTCACTAGTTCTTTCAACGTTAAACGCCAGATGAGGAGTCACAGAAGGAGCAAGGGTATAAGACAGTAGACGGTCATCAAAACCAGTAAGTCTAGGGACGATGTCGTCAAAAGAAGGACTTGGATAAGTGTCCATAGATCCTTCAACACTGGTTTTTATTGGCTCATAATCCTTACCAAGGCCATGAAGGGCTGTGAAGATCTTCATCTTCTCGGTTACTGGATTACCGATTGAAGCAAGTTGATCACAGATTGATTTCACTTCCTTTAAATACTCAGACATAGATTTTTCTCCTTTAGAAACAGTTTGTAACTTCCTCTGTAACTCAAATAATCGAGAAGATGATCCTCTGTTAAAATGATTTGCGAGCAAGGACCATACCTCCTGTGAAGTTGTGGCACCAACAACCAAGCTCAAAATGTCTTCTGAAAACGATCCCAAGAGCCACGCTTTAACAATCTGGTCAGCTCGATTCCATGCCTGATAATCTGGATTAGCAACATCTCGGAGCTGACCATCGATGTTTGGAACAAGGATGACGGCTAATGGTCTCTGAGAATCTCCATTGACAAACCCTAAAAGGTTTTGTCCTGCAAGAAAAGTTTCAAATTGGGTTTTCCAAAGGATATAGTTTCTCTCATTTAGCCTCACGGTCACACAGTTTGTGATGCTCAGAACAGGATAAGAATAGGGTTCAAGAGCCTCTTCCATGGCTCTGATACCATGAAAGAGAGAAGAAGAAGACGAGATATTAAACTTTGTTCTTTTCCTTATTTCTTATTGAAAACACGATTACAGCAATGTCTATTCTTTATAGTATTTACAAAGATCTTTTCTCCTCTGATTTGCTGACACTTGTCACGTCCTCTGACGAGTCCAGGATCCCGAGGACATTAAATTTATTCTTGATTTCAATATTATTTGACCAGCTGTCCTTGTATCCTTTAGCTTGATCCTTACACAACGGCTCCTTGTGTCCTTTAGCTTGCTCCTTACAATATATTGGTTACTCATGTGTTCAATATTGAGAAAAAAAGAAGCATGTAGTTTTGAATTTCCAAATATAGTTGTTAAGTTGAAGTTGATAGTATACCATGTGAATAGCTCGATTGATAGTAAAAAAGGTTAAGTGGAACATGAATAAGAAAAATTAATGAGAAAAAAAGCTTGATGCGGTTGAGTTTTACACATGTTACAATGTTGGTCTCGTGAGAAAGTAAGTTTAGAAGATTACCCAAAATAAACGGTATCTTTTTGTACTAAGCATTACTGAAAAAAAACTGAGAATAAATAATAATAAATAGTTGAAAACTAAAGAAACTCTTAATAAAGAAACATAACCCACACCCTCGTCCATGGACTTGTCTCCTTCTTCATCCTCTTTCTCTTTCTTCTTAAATTTGCATTATAAAAAACACATCCACTTTGCTCCTCCCTCTTCAACACAATCTTCTTCTTCTCCACTCTCATTCTCTCTCTCTCTCTCTCTGACACATTAACTACTTGTCCTTTCTACATTCTTCTCTCTCTCCATTCATACACACAAACTCATAGACACTATAATATATTTAGAAAGAAGAATGTCGAGCAGAAGATCATCACGTTCAAGACAGTCAGGGAGCTCAAGAATCTCTGACGATCAAATTTCCGATCTCGTTTCTAAGCTCCAACACCTCATCCCTGAACTCCGCCGTCGCCGTTCTGACAAGGTAAACATATATACACTTTCAAAAATCCATTTATAAAATCCAATCTTTCTTGCAAAGACATTAATAAATATGTTTCTTAATAAGTTATCACATTGACTTAGAAAGTTCAAATGAATTGGAACCATTTAAAGTAGTATAATACCAAAAAAGTAAACCATATAAAGTAGTATAATAGTATAAATATTCATGGTGAAATCCAATGGCTTGTGGTGTGAAAAGATGTGGCCTAGAATTAACTATCCGTAGATAAAGTAACATTAATTCACAGCCTCATTTATGCATATATACTATCTTGTTTGTTCCTTGAATGTTTTATATGCATTTAAATTCACAAGTTGATGGTGTGGGACTAAGTTTGTTCCCTTCCTACTTCCACGTACCTTAACTCCATGTCTCCTCATTACTCTTTTCTACCTATACACACTCTCACCATATTTCTATATATAGATGCGAAATAGGATTTATTAAATAGTGGCCGTTTATACCGTTGTGCACATTAATGTGTAGTAACCATGAGAAACTTATTTTTACTCTTCTAAAATTTGAAGATATAATTGAAAATTGTTACAAAGAAAGGAAGAAAAAACACTAGCACATGTAAGTCACGTACGTACTCATTGTGAGGGTCTAAAATAACAATAGAAATTTAAAATAAATGGACAGGTGTCAGCATCTAAGGTACTACAAGAGACTTGCAACTACATCAGGAACTTACACAGAGAAGTTGATGATCTCAGTGACCGTTTGTCGGAACTCTTGGCCTCGACGGACGACAACAGCGCCGAAGCAGCTATCATTAGGAGCCTGCTTGATTATTGAAATCTTCAATCTGAGAACTATTAATCATCATTTCTACCACGAAATTATCTTATTATTATGAGTATTTATTTCCTTCGACTTCATATATATTATGATATGGCTAGGGTTTCGGGTCATTGTTAGGCCAACTCATATAATATATGGTTTATGTATGTATGTATGTATGGATGCATTTTAGTTGTATCTGAGGGTCCAGTCCTGGCTGTATAGTAGCCTGTGTATCATGAGATCCTCAAGTATTTATGATTAATGACACAGTCCATTTCCATTTTTACTAGTTATCATTAGTTTTTAGTTAGTATCCTTTACAGTTTATATACCTACGACGTGACGTGATTACTGAGATGATATATATTATTATTAAAACTTAATTAAGTTTTAACATATAAAAATAATCATGTGTGAACATGTAATTTGATCAATTTCAAACATTTATATAGCTGCAAGAACTACAAAATATGTTTATGGGCATCTGGTTGTGAAATTCCGGCCTCTTGTTTGGGAAAAGCTTATAAGAATAGGAATAAACAGAAAAAAAACCATGGTGTGTGATCGAAAATTTCAATGAGATCCTATGGAATGATGAAAAATAGGAGGTGCGCATAGACATTATTAAACTTTTATCGCTTTCAAGACTATGGCTCAGAATTGTGGTTTAGTTGAGCTCTCAAGTTCTGGAAACGGATTCACGTGGGGTGGGACAAAGAATAACATGTGGATTCAATGTAAACTTGACATATGTTTTGTCAATCCTAAATGGTTAGTGATGCATTCCATCTCACATCAATGGTTTCTAGATAGATTTGGATCGGACCATAGACCAATTTTGGTCAAATTATCCAATAAGCAAGAACCTTTCCAAGGGCAATTCAGGTTCGATAAATGATGGGCGGATGATCCAAATGTGAGAAAGCTCATACAAGTCTAGTGCGTCAGGATGGTTGTGTATTGTCCTGTATTTCGAATTGCCGAAGAGATCTTAGTGGCTGGAAGCAAGCCAATCGTCGAAACTCAGCACTAACTATAAAAGAACTCAGATCAGAACTGGAACGAGAAATAGCTTCCTTGCGGCCAAGGTTTAGAAAAGTGAGGGAGATAAAATGGAATTTAGAAAAAGCTTACAGAGAAGAAGAGTCTTACTAGCGCTAAAAGAGTCGGGAAAAATGGTTGAAAAAGGGGATAAAAACTCTAAATTTTTTCATGCGTCGGTGAAGTCGACAAGAGCACAAAATTCTCAAAATTTTCTGATAGACGACTTAGGTACAGTTCAAGCTTCAGATAAAAAGAAGGTTGAAATCGTAGAGCTTTATTTCTACAATCTGTTTTCTTCTTGTGCTCATGTCTCGTGTGTAGAAGTGTTGGAAGGTTTGCCTAAGCGTGTTATGGTCTCGATGAATCAAATTTTGACAAGAGCAGTTTCAGATGAAGAGATCAGATAAGATGCATTCTCTATTAAAAGTGATAGTGCACTAGGCCATGACGGGCTAACTGGTTTCTTTTTTAAAAGATATTGGTCCATCGTCAAGGAATAAGTGTCCGAAGAAGTTAAAAGATTCTTTAAATTCGGAAGGTTACCGAAAGGCTGGAACCATACACAGGCCTAATTGCTGCAAAAGATCATCAAGCCTTCAAGAATGACAGGCCTTCGTCCGATCATCCTTTGCACCGTGGTGTATAAGATAGCGTTAACGATTTTGTTGAACTGATTGAAACCGATGCTTCCTCCATTGATTTCAGTAACTCAAACAGCCTTTGTCTCGAAACGGCTAATCTCTGACAATTTTTGATTGCACATGAGGTGATTCACAGTTTGAAGAAAATAGATCCTTTGGCTGAAAATTTTATGGTGATCAAGGCAGACATTTCGAAAGCACACGACCGTGTCGAATGGAGCTTTTTAAAAAGTATCTTACAAGGTTTGTGATGCAACCCAAGATCTCTAAAACAGGAAAACAGAACCTTTCAGAACTG